>VWPU01007602.1:0-20268 GCA_013398955.1 Callaeas wilsoni
CCCGCGGCTCCCCTCAGGGCGCTCCCGCCCGGCCCGCGCCTGCGCAGTGTGCGCGCGGCGCCATCCGGGTCCCGGCGCGGCCATGGCGACGGTGGCGGAGCTCAAAGCAGGTCGGGGCCGGGGCCGGGGCCGGGGCCGGGGCCGGGACCGGGGCCGTCTCGGGTCGCCGGGAGGGCCGCTTGGCCACCCGCGGCCACCCGGATGGGTCTCAGAGCTGCCACGGGCGCTAATGGGGGCCGCCGTCCCTCGGCGTTGCCCCCGTCATATACCGTGAGCTGTATTTCAGTATACTTCAGTATTAAACACATCTCGGTGCAGTAACATCCTGCTTCTTAAATTGCCAGAACGTACGCTTGCGAATAAAAAATATATCTATATTTGTGGTTTCTCTGTAGGCTTAACTTTTATCTGCGATGTGCCTAGACTGGTGGGAACTGGCACGTGCACAGGTGCAGATAGCTTATCGCTGTCGCACTGGGGAGACGCCAGAACTCTGTATCGGGGCTAATTAATGCTGCTGCTTGAATGCGTTTGGCTTTAAATTAACCCGTCTGTTTATGGTGATAGTTTTAAAGGACACACTGGAAAAACGAGGAGCTCTTGCCCAAATCAAAGCGAGGATCAGAGCTGAAGTGTTCAATGCCCTGGACGACCAGAGCGAGCCGCGGCCAACGCTGTCCCGGGAGAACCTCCTGATCAATGAACTCATTCGGGAATACCTGGAGTACAACAAGTATAAATACGCAGCATCTGTTTTGACGGCAGGTATTGGCGATGAATTTGTGTCATCACTGTAATAGAAATCAGTGATTGTTTGGATGAGTAATTCCATTGATACTATGGAATTAGTAAGTGTGATAAGATGCACGATCTTGTCTTCTCTTGGGAATTAAGAGGGTACAAACAGCCTCTCCACAGCTCTGCTTACAGCATTAAGGCAAATCATTCCATTAGTTTTCAAGAAAACTCACTTTCTGCTCCTTTACCCTTGAGGTAAATTGTTTGACAGATTAGTTGGTGCAAGAGCAAGAAACTTGATAACAGCCTGCAAACTCAAATTTCTTGAAATGCCTGAGAGTAGTAGATTAGAGAAAGAATTGTTTGCCTGGTGAATTTATCTTTATACTGTAAGACTTCTTTAATATTTTTCTTAGATTCTTTTGGAGTGAAGGTAAAAAGTGTAATATGCTATTCTAAATTATACGAGTATGAATCACTAATGCTTAGGTGAGTTCCCTGGAATTACAATACACTTTTAGTAATTAATAGTCTAAAAGGGAGGTGTGTGCTCTCATGCTCTTTTGAAGTGTTCTGTTAATTGGTAACATTTTTCTTACCAGTCTTAAGCATTTCAGGGATTTTTTTTTTCCAGAATCTGGCCAGCCTGAAGTGCCCTTGGACAGACAATTTCTTGCCAAAGAGCTGAATATAGTTGAAGATGCAAGTGGAAAATCAGTGTAAGGAGGAATTTTGGAATGCACAATATGTTCTGTATATTCTATATTCTGTATACCAGTATATTTTTCTCTTTAGTGTTATTATAAATCACATATAAATGTTCTCACCAACTGCAATGTGGCTGATCCCACGCCTGCACTAATGTGCTGGATTCAGCTTCACGATGCCAAACATGGGGCCATTTTCAGACATGCTCCAAACTAACACTGAATTCTGCCAACACGATGGCATTCTCCAGATAGTGTCCTTGCACACCAAAACACAATTCTCTTACCAGTACATTCTGTTCTCTACGGAAAGTGGATCTGCTCTTTGCAATCTGTGAGTTGCTGTGTGGAGCAATAAAAAGATTACTGTGAGATTGAAGTCACAGTGCTCCAAAATGACTGCATTAATGAACTGAGGGCTGAAGCAGATTCAGACACGTTCAGCATTTTCTGCAGCTCATGCTGTCTGAATCTGCCAGGTGCTTAGGAAGAGCCAAGTTTGAGATGTCTGTGGTGGAGTGCCCTATAGCCCACCAAAGTCTGATCTTTGTGAGTGTGTGGATCCTTCTGATCCGTGGGTGAGAATGTGGATCTGTGCTAAACACGCTCCAGTTCTTCACCTGCCAGGGCAGCTGGAGTTCAGTGGAGGGGGTGTCTTAGTCTGAGCTTTTTAGGGCAGTATTGTTCAGGGGGAGCTTAGATCTGTGGTTATTTATGTAATGATACTTGGATGTGTTTCAAGTCATTAAAGACATCTGTGCATATTGTAGAAGTAAATATTAAGATCTAAGAAGTCCTGGGGAAAGGGTGTATTTTTAATGCTCAGTATTTCGTAGACTTTATAGACTACTTTTGTAATTTCTCCCTTAAGCAGACCTCTCCTGTATGGAATTCTCTCTCATTTCTTACATGGTGGTAAAGAAGAAAGTACCCAGAATGTCCTTCCAAAAGTGTCTTTGCTGACTTATCCAAAGCAGAACCTTGGCAAAGCACCTGCTGAGAGAAATCAAAAAGGTGGGTGCAATGTCATTTTTGCAGAACTTTTATCTGTGACTAGATTTCCTATACATGCATATGCTTATAACAACATAAACATGCAGCTGGACACCGTGTACCTCCTTCTCTGTGCAAGGAATGCTTTCATCTGACACAGTGGCTTTACTATTTCCCTAAAAGTTCAACTGGCCAAATCGTACTCCCTTATATTATTACAAACCTGAAAAGGGTCAGCTAGAGACAGTCTCACTATATTGGCAATTTCATACAAGATTTTAACCTAAATTCTCAATGAATAGTGGGCATATCTCTGTTTCTTGTCTGGTCTAACCTAATTTCTATAGCAAGTTCTTAACTCTTTAGGTGTCAGTTCTTTATATAGGCATAAACTTTTTCTGAGAACATTATTCATATCCTATTTGCCACAAAAGCTTAAGCCCAAAGTTCACTGCTCTATAGTAAACACTGCTAAATCTTATTTGCCCTTTCTGGTCTGCTTTCACACTGGTTACAATTAATACCACCTAAGCTAGAGAATGAAAAGGTTCATTGGTCCAGTTTTTTCCTTCAAAGAGTCTGGTTGGCATATTGCTTCCTTTGTACTGTGAAAATTTATTACTGTCCTGTTAATACTATGAACTGTTTGGTTTGTCTCCAAAAGTTTCAAAAGTATGAGGTCGGAAATCTTACTGACATCTAAAAAGTGTGAGAAGTACTAACAGGTTTTTAACAGTTAATTCATTGAGACAATGCTGGTTTTCTTCTGCCAGAAGAGGGGGCTGAAGAAACAAAATTTCCATACCAAAACTGCTATAAATTACCTCTTTGTTAGAAAACAATTATTCCTATCAGAAATTTTTCAATTTTTAAAAGAAACTGAATGTTTAGGAAAATTGTTTTTAAAGTATACTTTTATTTCTCCTGACTCTTCAGGGTCACCCTGCCCTGTTGACTCCAGTATAACTTCACATGGAGATATAACTGGTTACAGTTAGTTACAGAACTCAGGATCAATCATAAGACACAACAGCACACTGCTTTTTTTTTAGAACTAAACAAAAACATAGAAGTTTTAAGGCTTTGAACCTTTAAGTAAATATATTCTGAAATAACTTTTCTGCGTGCGTCTGTGGAGTATGTTAGTGGAGAGCTAAAGGCAGTGGGTTTAAAATAGTAATTATCCAACTCTTTTCATTAGGCTGCATATTCAGGTAATCAAGTCCATTCATAAACTTAACCTGCCAGGTCTCCTATTTAACAACTAACTTGCTTTTCACTTTAGAAATTATCTTGTTTGTTTAGATGTGTGAATATTCCAGCAGACTGGAGTTCCTGGTAAAATGTGTGGAATATGGTGTTTCCTTAGCTCATTCACTGCGGCTGAGTTGGACATTTTCTGAAATCTTATCCTAGTGATGCAAAGCTTTTATCTCCTACTACTGCATGGAAACATTTATTTGTAAAATTGCCTGAGTTCTCTATGATAATATTATGTATCAAAGTTGATAATAGTAGAAGATAACACTTACACCTTGTACCTCCAGATGCATGAGAATATTTTTGCCTGTTTCATTTTCAGACAGAATTCCAGAACCAGGAAGGATGGCTGGCATGAGCATCGAAGAGCCTCTCATTTTACAAAGTATAAAGAGATGACATCTTTCATTTTCTAATTTCTCATTTCAAGGTCTGTTAGATTTAATTTAGGACATTCTTCATTGCATAAATTTCTCCGATAAATCCAATGGGACCATTTTATCTTGTAACATCTACTTATGAGACAGGAGGACAAGGTCATACTTATTGTCAGTTTAAAAAATGTTAGCAAAGCTCTCTTTCCTCAGTGCTGATAGAAGGAAAACTGTATAGGGAGTCACATTAGTGAATCCTGTGTCTAGAATTGCACCTGAATATACTGGGTTTATCCAATAAATTTTTATAAAATAACTTATTTCTGCACTAATATCTTTGTGTGTTTTTCCTATGTTTCTGAATAAAAGTTTTCAATTTTATTCTGTGTGGTATTTTGAGAGTGTTCAAACTAAACATTTTAATCATGCTTTTTAAAAAGAAGCTGCAACTTTCAGATAAGTAAGGGAAAAGAAATTCTAGTAGAAAATTGAAGTGATTTAGAGAGTTGTTTTTAATTCTCCGGAAATGGGGACTATATTTATCTTCGTGCCAGCAAACAAATGAGAGTAAGTTTTTTCCATCTGGAGTTGCTATAAATTCTACGGTGTAACACTGGGTATATGAGAGGGGAAGGAGCTTCTGGGGTTTTTTTCCCAAACAACATGAAACTCAAAGTCAGGCAAAGCTAAAAATAAAGTTGGTAGTACATTACAGATTCCCAGAACTCTTTTTTAGCTGAGGTACTCATATGTTTTGAAATGGTAATTTATTTTAAAAGCCAAATTTACAGGGGTACATAAAAAATAACATCTATTTTTTGTCTTCTCATTTTAACAAAATGCATAAATGTTAAATATTTCCAATGCTATTGAGAAGAGTTTTATACAAATAAATCTCTAGAGTCAGGTCCTTAAAAATCTTTATTGTTAGATAAATGGTACAGTGGAGGGGGGAAGAGGACCTGCAGTTTGTGAATTTGAAAGAACCCCAAGTTGTGCACACTGTGAAGTTTTGCCTTTATCTTGATTTGACCCAGTTAGCATTGCAGGGATACTTTCATTTCTCCAAGCAGCCTGCACTCCAATGTGAAATTGCAGCAAGGCTGCATTTATCCATTTGAAGCCTCGGCAGTGAGCTCATCTCAGTGTGAGTGGCAGTGCTGGCAGCTCCCCGTTGGCTGATTTGTGACTGTCCCAGCACTGCTGCCAGGAGGGGAGGACATGTGTTTGCAAATAAACCTCAGTCAAGTCCATCTGTAGGTCCTGTGCAGCTCTGCAGCAGTGGCAATTGACCACTGGATCAGGCCAGGGAATCTCTCTGTGCCTTCAGAGCCTGCTCTGTGCTCACACCTCTGTCACCTTCAGCTACTGGGCTGAAGAGCCATCCCTGAATTCTTTCTTTGGTTTTCCAGAAGTTCAGTGCTAGACCCCTGCTTCTCCATAAACCAGTGGATCAAATGGTTATGTATGTTTGGATTCTGAATTGACTTTTCAAGGGCAAGGAAAAAGGCTCTGAAAACACAAAAGCTCAAACCTCTGCTATGCAAATGTTTCAGTGTAACCAAACCCACCGCTTCTGCTTTCTGTCTTCACACCATAGATCATTCAGATGCTTCCCAGGTACCAGGGAGCTCCCTGGGAAATGAATTTTTAGTGGTAGAAATTAAATACAATTTTTGCCTGGGCTGAAGAAGGCAAAGGGATGTTTGGTACCTGCCCGTTCCCAAGCACACAGCTCAGCAGGCTCCTGTCTCCACAGGCAGGAAAGCAGAGACGGCTGCAAGGGCATCTTTCACTGAACTTTAGGGTAAATGTATATGTCTGAAATCAAAGAAGAAATACATTTAAAACAAAGGGAAACTTTGGACTGTTTTCTCTGGGGATTCACCCATTGTACAGACACTGTGTTGGGACAGTGGGTGGAATTTGGCCTGTTTGCTCTGGGTGCAACTTGAATATCATCTAATTCTCCAATACCCACACAGTCCACATCTGGGGTTTTGAAACAATCTCTTGTTTCAAAGTATAGTCATTGTACAAGCAAACTAAAGGCAAATTAAAGTGTATTTCCAGTGATGTTTATTTACAACAAAGCTTTGAAATATGTCTATGAAAATATACTGGTCTAATCATATTATTAATGGTCTAGCATTTATCTTGACAGTACATGAAATACGAGAGTATCTTTCGAGATGCTGACATACAGCAAGTCCTCTGATTGTCAGACTGCCTGCCTTGTTACCGGCTGAAGAGAAATTGCAAAATCTTTCCCATATGGATGCACTTGGCATTCCTTAAAATTTTAAGGTGAGATCAATATTTAGATCAAAATATTTCACAGTCCACAGGTTCAGGTTTTAGAAGAAATTGCCACCTAGGTGAGCGTACACAAAAATTATTTTCTCAGCTTCAGAAGCTGCGTAATTACAGCCTGGGATGTCTTGTATTAACTGCCCTTATTCTTTCTACTGACAACAGAAAACTGAAAAAAAAAATACATAAGCATATAGAAGTTTAGGGTCTTTAAAAAGCAAAATGCATTTGTGAGTTTTGTTGGAGATAGAACATTAACCAGGAGCATTATGGAGGGAATTCCATTAAAAGAGGCTGTTTGTTGTCTAAGTACATTATCACAAGTGAAGGTGACAAGGAGCCAGTGAGGTCTGGTGTGGATATCAGATCTGGAAAGCACTTTGGAAGAACTTAACCCACAAGTTTTAAAAATAAAAAATTCTTTAAGACCAAATTTTTGCTCTCCCCTCCAATGAGAGCAAACCGTGTCTCTAGACTGCAGGGCAGCCGTGCTGTTTCAGAGGTTTTAGTTTCAGTCCTGCACAGGGGGGATTTTTTGAAGCTTTATCAGCTCTCTCTGAGGAGTCGGTTACGCTTTCCTTCCTGAGCACCCTCGTGTCAGGCACCCAATCTCGGCGTCACTGGATCGGTTTTCCGGAGGAGTGATTATCCTTGGGTAATCATCTTTGGGAAAAGAAACCCCAAAAGGCTTGTTCACCACTTGCAAAGACGCCCTTTCAGCAGCAGCGGATTCAGACCTGACCACCTGCAGCCAGTGTTAGGCACAAACATCAAGCAGCTGGCGGATATTTTCCCTCATCAGACTCTTCTCGAGACTGATTGTCCTGGCTTGGACGCAGACTGTCCCTCCTGTTGCAAGGGCACAGCTTGACACAGGTGGTAATCCACCGGTACAATTACCACTTCTAATTACATTTGTCGTCTTAGAGAAACATGGTTGGAAAAACTTAAGTAAAACATTTTTAAACAAAACAAAAATTGTTTACCTGACGCATTATTTAACAAACTAACATCACCATCTGTGTTTTTCTTTTTTCCCCTTTCTTGTGTTCAGGTTACATCACGGTAAGGCAGCTAAAAGTTCACTTCTTTCCTTCTTGGGTCCTCTTTATTTTCCTTAAGTACAATATTTACAGTGCAAATTCAGTAAGGAGATATTTAAGGGCAGGCTGCTCAATTTTTTTTCTTTTTAGAAAAGTAATTCAAATAAATAAATCAAGGAGGTTTAAACAAAGCTTATTTTTTTGTCACAAACTCATCATCCACTGGGAATCCACAGCTTTCATTTTGAGGCAACTTTGGTTTAAAACAAATATCACAGCATTCAGGAACCCCCAACCAGGCTATCAGATTAGTATATTCCCACATTAGCTTTTAAGTGAAGGTTGGAACTCATGCTTACACTTATCAATTCCTACCCCACATGGCTTGAGAGTGCAACTCTTTCAGTCCCAGCAGTAATACTTTTTTAGACTTTCCAGCTCCATTTAATGTCACGTCATATATCACCCTCCAGCACTGCTGCTGTTAAACACCCTCCTCGGGCAGCAAGCCTGCGTGTGCAGTGGTTTGCAGATCAGCCAGAATAATTTCCACTCCTTTTTAAGCTACTATTATAATGTGTCTGGTTTTGTGAAACAACTGCATGTGTTTAAAAGGAACTTCTTTGGATAACTTTGATGAATGTTAAAATGATCATACTTTTCAGAGGATTCCCTTGCATTTCATTGTGTTTCTAATTAAAAGCTAAGTTTGCAATCGAGAAACTGCAGGGGAAAAAAGTAAAATAGGATGAACTATCCTGCCATGTGAGGAACTTTCTGCTAACAAAGACAAGTTTCTTGGATTTATGTCATGGTGATCATTTCCCTTGGCTTTGCTCCAACAAAGTCACACATGCACAAGTCTGATATGGCGCTGCTGGGTCCTGGAAGGCTCTGCATGGCTCCGGGGCAGCCCCACACCACTGCAGACACCAAGGCTCCCTCTGGCAGGACAGCCTGTGACCTCTGAGACTGTGTCACTGCCCTGGAAAATCTGGTCTTCTCCAGCTGAGGCTCAAACTTGACCCTGCATCTGATATTTCTGAAATGTTGCAGGGCAGAAACCCCAGGGCTCTTTCCCTCTCCTCTTTGTCCAAATTTTTTCACCACTGGCCAGAACTAGAAGAAGGGGCTACAGGTCTATCACATCTGCAAGTTCCTGACCCAGTGGCAGCAGAGGTTTTCAGCCCAGCCTCCCCTCACAGGTATTTCTTTAGGATGATGAGACCAATATGAGCCCCATCCATCTTCCCCAGGAGGGTTTATTTTCCAGAGAAGACAGAGCTGTTGATGTCAAGAGAAATAATTTCACTCCGGCCTGCGCTCTGATCCTTTGGGTGTACACCATATTTAGTCTGTTGCTGAGAGGGGGTTGTTTCGGTATTTTCTATTTGGCACGTTGATGGGAATTCCTAGAGGATCCTAGCTTTCCCTTTTTGGGATATCTCCATCCACAGGTCCTACTGCACAAGGCTGTTGGCTACTAGGGGAGGGAGGAGGGGGGACAGCTGGGGACTGAAGGTTTGGGGAGTGCGAGGAAGGTTTGATGAGGACCAGATCACTCCCTAACCCCTGCAGGTCTGGCTCCCAGCACCCTGCCCTCCTCTCCCTGCCAGCACACGGTGCCTGCTCCCTGTCCTGTCCATGCACCCCAGTGCCTGCTCCCTGTTCTGTCCATGCATCCCAGGAACTGTGCCCCCCCAGCTCTTCATCACTTCTCTGCTACATTTACAGACACAGGGAGGTATTTTTTATATATTAACGAGTATTTACAGTCCTTTCTCAAGAACTGAGCTGCACACTGGATCGCAAAAGAAACTTTGGCAAATCTGCTGGGAAGGTGGGAAACAACCCTCTCATTTCCCAGGGGCAAAGGAGGCTTAAACCAGCCCCAGGCTCCAAATGTCACATAAACACAGGGAGACCCAGAGCCACCTCCACCCACATGGTCCTGCTGTGTTAGGAATAACCCTCTTCGCCCAAGCAACCCCTGAACTCAGGGACTTATCTCCAACAAAATGCACTGACAGTGGGTAGGAAATATCCTGTGCCACAGCAGCCCATGACCTGTCCTTTGCCCTTCCAGGCACAGGGCCATGGGAGGCAGGGATACTGCCAAGGCAGGAAGGAGTTAAAGGTCCATTGGCGTTGTCAGACAGCAGGGAAAAAGGGTGAAACTCTGAACTTGTGAGTTAGGGGCATCCCTCTCATGCACCTTTTTGAAAGCCAGAACCAGCCTGCTTCCCTAAAAAGTGGCTCGGGGCAGGGGCCAAAGCCCAGGGTTAGGCCCTGCTGGGAACGAGGTCCTTTGCTCAGGCTGTGTTTTTTAAGCCAGGTAGCAAAAGGATTTTCCAGCAGGACGTGGTTTCCAGGGCCCCTCCCCACTGAGAAGATTCTCCTCCTCTATATAGGGAGGCTGCAAAGGCAGCAAGGACTTGGGCTGTCCCGGCTGGTGGCTGTATCTCCAACTCGCTCTGCTCCCCCAATTGGACACCTGTAAGTACCACGCGGGGGGACATCCCTGCTGGGGACCGGGCTGGGGCTCACACACTTTGGGATGGGGAGTCTGGAAGTTAACTCTTACCCTGCTCTGCAAACACAGTCAGAGAATTAACCTGGGGGTGGGAACAGACCTATCAGGCACGCTCAGACGATTTATCCTGGTTTGTGTGTTACTGGTTGGGTTCTGGTTAAAATGCATAGAGACTGCCACACCTGAAAGTGTGCACAGATGTTCTAGCCTGCTAATGGTCACTGCTAACACTGCCGTTGCTGGGTTGAGCCTGAAAGACACCGGCTGCAGAGAAGGAGTCGTGCTCTGAGCCGGCAGCAACGCTGCCACAGGGTGCAGGGCAGTGCAGGTGGTCAGAGGTACCTGCTGCAGGTCACCATCACTCGCATTTGGGAACGAAAAAGCCTGGTAACCTGAGCTGCTGATCTTCTTTAAGTGTTGCTAACCTTTCAGTCCTAGTAAAGGACTGCTAAAAGAGAGTGCATCCAAATGAAATAATCAGTTCATCAGTAACTTGTTCTTTAAACAGGAAAAATGCTTAAAAATTAGAAGAAGGAATGGAAATACTTTTACATAATGCTCCAGCATTACATATGTATGTTTTTAATATGCTGGGAACAATTTTTAAGGAAAACGAATCTGATAATTTTACTGAACTACAGTAATTTCAAAGGTGACATGCCGTTTTTTAAAAGGAAAATTAAGCAACAAACTTACAAGAAAATCCCCTAAGTAAATTAAGACGACAGTAGATGGCAGTGCAGAAAGCAGCTTCAGCATCATCCCAAAGGTTCACGGGCTTCTTTCAAGTGTATGTGTGTGTGTGTGTGTGTGTGTGTGTATGCACGTCTGTGTGCATGCACACCTATAAAAATGTTGGTATTTATGTGAAAGGCATATATGCTTGCATAATTAAGAAGCATCATGAGATATTTTTAATATAAGGGAAATCAGAAGGCTTGTCATTAGCATCTAATACATACATCTTAGTAAAATCTTTTCTAAAATACACTTGTTGAAAAACAAGCCCACCTTGTGCTTCACTCCCAGCTTTGCCCTGACAGGCAGGTTGCAGCAGGATTGTCTGGATGGACTGACTTGCTGAACTCCCCAAGTTCCCCCTTCCCTCAAGCCACTCACGCAGGGACTGAACTGATTAAGTTGTCACTTCAGTTTAGTGCCCGATCCTGCCCTGGCTGTGTTCGCTTGGGTGTAAACAATGAATTTTATTATCTCATTTGCAATTGACACACTAGTCCCTAAAAGGTATTTGTTTTGAATTTGTTATCATTACATTTTTGCGGAACGGGGAGTATTGAGCAGAACATCTCCATAAAAGGCAGCATGGGGATGTATGCAGAGATCCCGATGCTTTGGAAATCACAGAGACCTATTCGTTGCAAATCTGATGGCTTTTAAGTATGTTAATTTTAGGAGAAGCCGAGAGCTAGAGATAGCTTTCCAACTTGTGCAAAGTCCAGTTGAATTATGGATTATTTGTGAATTCTAATCAATATACAGAATCTGATTTAGTTAATAGAATGATATCTACAAGAATTTGAAATAGCTGGTATTTTCCAGATAAAGAGAATCTATCCCTTTTTTTCCCTTCTTTTCTGATTTTTACAGTTTATAACACAGGTAATAACTAGGGCAAATTTCCTTTGAATATTAGAAAATGAATCAAGTGTTTTGTCAGAGTTAGGTAGTAACTCACATTAACAAAGGTGAGAAGACCTTCTTGGAAACTGAGGCACTTATAGACAATTTGATTGAAGCATATGGAGAATGTATTACCAAAAAATACAAAAACCAAAAACAATCAACAACAACAAAAGTACCTCCATTTCCAGATGAAAAGGTCCACAGTAGGGAAAGGTGAAAGGCCAGGAGGGATTTACAGCAGTGCTCATGATAAAGCTGTCAATGCTGGGGAATTCCAGTTCTCAAATTAAGGTCACGAGGTTAGGATTCACCTCTAGATTATCTTTTGATTATCGTTTTTTTCCAAGCAGTGCTCAGTTGGATGATTCAGTTAAGTACTGGAAAAGTAAAAGATAGGGAAACTGGAAAGATCATAGTCAAGAAAAGCAGTTTGAGTCAAGCAGCAGGTTACTGCTCCACTCTTCCATCAGAAACTACTCATGAGAGGAAGACTTGATTTTTGAAAATAATTGGTAATATGTTCCCCTGTGGCAATAATTATTCCCTGTACAGATGTGATAAGGCTTTATATTGACATGCACATCCGGCAGAGGAAGGGAGAAGTGTCCTTTATCTTTTTCTTAGGACAAAAGCAGTCCCTCCAAGCTCTGACTCAGGAGGCAATTCTGCTTGGCCAATAACCTTTTAATTAAAGTGCACTTCCTGGAAATATTTATATTTCATCCTTTAAATAATATACTCAGGATAAACTAGTTATAAAGACAGCATTCAGCTTCTGTCATTAACGGGAAAAGGGAAAAGACAGTAAAGATCAGCCAGATATCTCCATAATGGGACAGCAGAAATAGGAATACAGTGAGCTGTGGAAATATCCCTGCATGTTTGGGTGTTCGACAAGTACAGCAAATGCATCAGGTTAGGTGTAATTTGGCACAATTCTAAGGCAAGAAACTTCTTATCAATGGCATTTTCGTGATTGCTTTTCCTCCTCCCATTCTCAGGATTGCTCACCTCTGGGTATACAGTGTATACTCTTGTATATGATTTGGGCTAAATAGATGAGCACCTCCTGCCACCTCTTGCATGTGGATTGGGGTCTCCATTTGCCTCAGCCAGTCCTATCTGTGAAACCCAGGAATTGGCTAAAGGGTAAATTTTGCCTTCCCAGGGAATGTTCTCAGCAGGCAGTAAGGAGTCTTTCCCCTTGGCTCGTTTTGCCAGTATCAATCACATGCTGGCCCAGTGCAGTGCAGTCTTGATCAGAGATGAGCAGAAGATATACTGCCAATTATTAATCAGAAATTCAGCATCTCATTAGCAGCTCATTAGTCCTCTCTAGGACAAATTTAGTTGAGTTTGTGGAGCTTATATTCTACCCCTTCCATTCAGATGGAAGACCTTCCTCTATAATGAAAATGAATAGTGCACATTAATAAATAAATTCAATTATTAGTAGCTATTAATCCACACTTCATAACTGCATTTCCTTTTTTACTACAGTGGTAGTCACTAGGTGCTAAAACTTTATCCTTAGATTCCAGAGGTTCAGTCGTGAAAAGTTCTTTTCACATAAATCCATGTTTTCTCCTCAATTTGTTTCAGAGGAGTTCTGGGATCCAGCTCAGATTGTCTGTTCACTAGTTCTTGTAGGGCATCTGTTCTTACCATATTCAAACTAGTCCTAGTGCTTGGATCTAGGGAATAAGAACCTGTATTTCCAAGTTCTGCAGTTCATTCCACCTTATATATCTTCCAAACAGATCTTGCTTTGAAAAAGACTGAATTTAAAACTTTCTGAACCTTGCTATGTACATGCAGGAAAAAGCAGGGGAACTTAGTCAAATACAGATAGACCAGCTCTCGGTTTCATGCTAGAATCTGTGGAAGATGTTTTTGACTTAGCATGTAACAAAGAAAGGAACTTTTCCAAAGTCCTTGGGCAACAGAACAGACAAACCTCTGGTATGTCCCACTGTGACATGTTTTGTAGCAGGCCAACAGTTTTAGCTGCACTTGGGTTTTTGAGGTGGATGGTCAGGATGATTTGGCAGTTTGATTTCCATCATCATTTTCTGTGGGCAGCCTCAGAATAGCAGGATTTGACCTCATGAAGCTCAGCTCTGCAGTTCAGTCTCACTTTTTGTGTTTCTGACAGCAGTACCTAATTCCTATTGATATAAAAGTGCTGTCACCTGGCATTTAGCCACAGGCAGCACTATCCATCCTTTCTGATGCTTCAGCATGGCCATAGAGCTCTCTTCTGAGCACAGGATGGGCCGAAATCCCCGTCTCCAGTGCTGCAGCAGTTCCTGCCCTGCTGCTGGGGCAGTGGGGTGGGAACGTGCCTCGCCTGTTGCGGCTGCAGTGGGAGAGGCCAGGGCAGCTCCTGCTGCTCCCGGAGCCCTGTGCCCCGGAGCTGCAGCTCTGCAGAAGGGGCAGCGCTTCCATGGCTGCCCTGTCCAGCAGCTTCCCCCCGCCGCCGCCAGCTGGAGAGCTCGGCTGCAGAGAATACCATCTCCATTATTGGAACTGTGCGGCTCTACCAGCCCTCTTGGCAACGAGGGAGCATTTTCTGCCTTAATCCACACAGAGGTCAAATAGTTTCCTCTTGCTCTCTTCCAAGAATCTCCTGGGAGCGAGCGGAGGGCCACATCCTACGGATGCTCCCTCACAGAGCCTCGACAGCAGGGAACACTGCTCAGGGGCCAGTGGCAGTGCACAGGTCCAACCTCACACATTGCACATTCATGGATTATCTGGGTGAATTTTCCTCTTCAGGATTTCCAGGCTAGGCTCTACAACAAGCGCATTTAGCTTTTTTTTTTTTAAGACAAGGCAGTTGTCGAGGGAATTTAAAGAGCTGAGACATCTAATTTCCACTGGATTTCAGTGGGATATCATCTAACCTTAGGTGCCTCTAAAAATCCTGGGTTTGTTTTTAAGCTTTATGTCACCTTCTGCATGATCCATGTTTCCTTCTCAGACCCCTCAGAGAGTATGGCCTTGCAAAAAAACTTTAATCTGTGGGAAGGCTTCAGGAACAAATATTTGGAAAGCAAGCTCTGATACTCCCAGAGCACAGGGTGTCCATTTGGCTACATACCACAGAGCTTGGTCGTTACAAATGTTGTCCTGCTTATGGGTTGATTGCTGACATCTTTAGCAGTCAGTTCTCCAAGCTCCCTCCAGATTCATGTTTGCTTGAAGGCTGAAAATATTAAATTCATTCTCAATAAGGAAATGAAACGGCCTCTGTCTCCTAGAGATGTTTTTCTTGGGCACACGCTCTTTGTAGCTCCTCCCCAGCTCTCCTCTCTGCTCCACTGCACAGCAGGCTTCCCAACCAGCACAACTCTTTCTGCCCTGGAGCAAAACACAAATCCTCTGTGTACTCCTTCCCTCATTCAGACCTGTGCCCCCACGGGATAGAGCAGAACACTTACAGAGCTCCAGCATGATCAGCACTGATCTTGCAGCCACATCCAGACTTCAGAGGCCAGAGCAGGAGAGCAGCTGCCTCCCGTCTCAGCCCTGTGCAATTGCCTAAACTCCCCTGGCTCTCACCTAGGGAGCAGCCACATCCAGCTGCTTTATCCATGTGCGACTGCATGACACAGGTGCATCATCCTTCCAGTGTGAGCATCATGGTTCAGAGTATCTTTTAGCTGAGGCAATTTCCAGGCTTGTTTTATTGCTCCTCTCTCTCATGTGATAGACATTTACCCTTCGTAAACAATCAGCTCCTACTGCCTGACCCATGGGGAGGGGCTAACTCTAAATTACTTCTCCTTCACCAGCAGTATTGATAACAACATTTTTTTTCCTGCTTTTTCTGTTGACCTTTTCTTAATCTTATTCTTCTCCAAATGAAATGGTATTAAGTGATTTGAAATAGTCCTTTGCAAGAAATGTTCATTTCTGTCCTTGTTGGAACACAGCCTGGGAACCATTCTTCTGCTATTGATTTCATTACTGCACTGATATTTCAGAATGCACGTTAACAGCATTTGGGTGATGGGAAATGTTGCATTTATCTGAATTCAGTTGACTTTGTGATGGGCAGGAGCTGAGGCTGTAGGAAGGTGTTCAGCTGGTGGTCCTGGTGCAGTTCTGACAGTCTCGTTGCACAGGCGTTAGTTATGCCTTATTTTTCTCTCTGCTCTTCAGTGCAACATAAACAAGGTGAAGTAATAAGCCCAGATGTCCTCATTTGGTTTAGTGCCATGAAACTTTTGATTTTGGTGATTTCAGACACAGTAACAAAGGCATGGGAAAATGAACACAGATATTTTAAAGTATCTAAGCTGGCACCCAGAAGTATCCACATGGAAATGTGAGATCTGACACAGGACCTATAGTGCTTTGGATCTACTGCATGGCAGATTTGACAAAAGTGTTTTGTCTGGAATGTCTCCACATTTGCCTTCCTTTATCCCTTTAAAGCAGAATATTTTGCTTGCTCAACAGGTGTCTGCTGAGTCAAAATGGCTCAAAAACCTCTCAGCGATGATGAGAAATTCCTCTTTGTGGACAAAAACTTCATCAACAACCCACTTGCCCAGGCTGACTGGTCAGCAAAGAAACTGGTTTGGATTCCATCAGAGAAACATGGATTTGAAGCAGCAAGTATCAAGGAAGAGAAAGGGGATGAGGTGACAGTTGAACTGGCAGAAAATGGAAAGAAAGTGACACTGAGCAAGGATGACATCCAGAAGATGAATCCTCCAAAGTTCTCCAAAGTGGAGGACATGGCAGAGCTGACTTGCCTCAATGAAGCTTCAGTGCTGCACAATCTAAGGGAGAGATACTTCTCAGGTCTAATTTATGTGAGTAGACCCAAACACACGCAGAGCATTTCCTACTGCATGCCACCATGTCCCATCGACAAGGAGGTGGATCCCACCCACTGTCTGGGATACAGGCCTTGTGTAACACTGCCATGCAACTACTAACCCCCAGTAATGGCAGCCTAACCCAAAAATGTTTTAAATTCACTTTATTCCCCATGATTCTCCTGCTTCTTTAATACTTGCTTCTTTACTTAACTGAATAAAAACACACGAAGGTTTCTTCCATAAAATTTACGGATTTCGAAAGGACATTGTTGGCTTGGAAAGTACTCTCTGATAGGTGAACAAAATCTGAGTCCTGCTGTTTGGGGAAAAACAAATGATAGGGACTTTTAAATTAATTCAGTGTAAACATGAACCAGTTTCTAGTAACTTGCAAAAAGAGCATATGGAAAAGACAAATCATGCAGTCTTTTCTAAGGCAAAACTCCCACTGAAAGGCAGCTGAAAAGTTCTGGTTTGGTGGTGCTGGAGTTAAACCTTATGTGTGGATAAAGGGACAAACCCACCGGAATTCAGGCAAGAGTACTTGCATGTACCAGTGTGTCACTGAAGCAAAGTCACGCATCCACTAAACCTTTTTGTCCCTCATCTTGATCAAGTTACAGATCAGACAAGCCTGGACAAATTATTTCTATATGCTCATGTGAGCTGTGGTGAGATTATTCTGTCTTTCAGTCCTCACGTGTACATTAACATTAACACAAGAATATTTTGACATTGATAACCCTGTAATCTATCCACGTCAACAGTTAGCAAACAGCATGGTAAGAAAGCCCAAAACTTTTCCAAGGACCTGAGCTGTTATCTTTGTTTTTACATGCAGGATCTCTTTGCTGTGCTGCAGAAAAGTTATCTACAGTTTCAATCTGTGAAAATTTTACTTGCATGACTGACCACTGATGAGTGAAAGAAAGTACAGAGCTTAAGTAGAAACAGTAGTCAAGGTCTTATTACTGATACAAGGAATGCTAAATTGGAAAGTAGGAAATGAAGCAGAAAATAAGATAGTTATATGGAGTACAACAAAGGAACTACTTACTTGTTATGCGTAACTTCAAAGAGCTAAGCTCAAGATGTTTTCTTTGGGAATGTACTAAAATGCACATTATCAAGTTCCTGAAAGAAGCTAGACTTCTCATCTTTTTGTTATTTGAGTTTATTGGATTTTAAGTTTGCCGGTGAACATGTGGACCCACATGCTGTTGTATCAGAACACGCAGCCTTAATGACTAAAACAGACTTTTTCTGAAAGTGTTCTGCACTGTTGCAAGTATTAAAAGAATTAGCAGAAGGTTAGTGGGATAAAATGGGTGATTGGGTAGTTCTTAGTTGTTGTTCTCAGCAACACTCTGCATAGATGTTCCGGGCTTTCCATTATGTTTACTTTGTGGGATTTTCACTTTCTACAGAAAGAGGAAGTTAATTTCCAAGAGCGGATAATGCAATTAGAAATTAAAGAGTTTTTCACGGAGGCAAAAATGGAAGTATACCTGAAATTAAGTTTCCTTTCTCAAGAGACTAGATTTTAAGATGGTAAAAGTTTCAATGAAATTAATTTGACTTGTAGTGCAACAGGTTATTTGTATTTTCAGTAACCAAAACCTGCTAGAAACTGCCCAGCTTTACACAGTGCTGCCCTACTAGATGCTGTCATACCTTTTTAAAAACAGAGCAGGCCTCTAAAGAGAATTTGAGTCTCATCCACTTGCAAAAGTAACTGTAAACAACCATCTCCTGGCTTTGCAGTGTGTTGCCTAATTTGCATCCCTTGGAGTCACACACATTCAAAGAAAACATGACCTCAACATTTTTCTCTCCAGAGCATCACTGACACAAATGGGGATTCCCAAATCTGCTAAAGAAAAAGACTCAATCTAGCTGGGGGAAAAAAAAATCATCTCCTCCTTGCATTTACATTAAATATTATTAAATAAAAAGATTCAGTGCAGAAATTCACAGAGTGACTTCACACTAGAAAAACACCCTGGTCTTTTGCTCCACCACAGACAATTAAGATAGAAGGGCAAGAAGAAACATGAGCCACTAACTCATATTTCACATTGCTCAGAACAAAAAGAATCTGCTTTATCCACACACAAATTACACCAAAAATTATTATATAAGCATGAATAATACAGCAATGCAACTTCAGTGGATTTGAGAGTAGCATCAAGTTCCTTGTGGCTGTATTCGTAGGCGCTACTTGTTCAGTCTTCACTTGACAGAGAAAGATGCTGTCTTTGTTAAGTAAAGCTAAATATGCATTTTGGAACTGAGGCTGGACTCTTCTGCCCAAACCTGGATATTTACAGTGCAGATGTGTATTTGTGCCAGTCTCTTGTAAATACCCAGCAGCAGCAGCTGTCTGAGGGATACACAAGCTCAGCACTCCATGGAAGTATCCCTAAGATATTTCAAATTATGTTCTTCCTCCAGACCCTCTGGGGAGAGATTCAGCTGCGGGTGCCCCTCTCTGGACAGGCTGTGCCCCAGGGAGAAGGATTTAAAGCGTGGAAACTTTCGTGCACCCACTTTCAATCACACACTTGGCCGTGTCAAAACATCAGCTATATTAATCTGACTCCCCCAAATCCTTGCAAAGCACACACCTAGAGCTACAATCAGCCAAAATAAGAGGGCTTCATTAAATTTCCTGAGGTGATAGATCATATTAGTCACAGTCCAGTTAGAAAGGAGGATTCCTGAACTTCATCAGCTCCTGCTTTTGCTCTGCCTTAATAGCCTGCTTCTTGTGCCTCAAAATTAGCTCTCCAAAGGTATGTTACTGTGTGCCTGGGTGTGCAAACAGCCCTGCATGTGGCAAGTCATGAAATGCCTAGAAATCCCAGGGAAGGGAGGCCAAAATAATTTCCTTAATTTCCTGTCCTATTATTTTACTTGAGTGGGAATGATTAGTTGAGTGTGTACAGTAAATCTATTTATACTATTAAAAAATTGTGGGCTTCCAAGCAGGGGTTCAGAGATGCAGCGAGGCAGGAGTCAGAGCGAGGAATGAATTATTTATTAAATTTACAATACCATTTATATATTCTAGTTCCATAAAGCAACTGAACAGTGTTCACACTTTTCCTAGGGTGATTGGTCAAAATCTTAGACACCCACTTAGAAATGTTTTTTCTTAACATAATGTACATAAGGTTAGAAGATACCAGATATGAATGCTATTTACAAAAACCTTATTTATTGTTTACATAGTTTACACAGCAAAGGAAAAGTTCTCACAGAATGAATGCAAGAGGAGAAAATTTCCCAGCTAACAGCATTTCAGCATCCACAAAAAATGTCTTGCTGGCCTTTCCATCAGGGCCTTGATGGTCATTCTAGGACAAAACTGACACTTTTCGAGCGCGTTATCCTGGCAGCCCTAAAATCCATTTTGACGTGAGCAGCACGGTTTCATTCTGAGCTCCCATGTCAATGAAAATCCAGGCCAGCAATTCCCCAGCTTCCACGCCGAGGGGTTCAGCGTGGTGATGCTGCGAAGCGGCGAGGGTTTGAGCTCGGTTTTCTGGGGCTGTGGGACACGGGCCGAACCCGAGCTGTGGGTGGAGGTCCCAGCGGCGCCCGGAGCAGCCCGGCTGTGCCCGGCTGGAGCAGCCAGGCCGCTGCCGCTGCCGGAGGCTCCGGGCCTGTGCTGCACTCCATATAAAGCGCCCAGGCCGTGCCGGGGCCGTGCTGGGCTTTGCCTGTTATGGCCAGGACAGGGAAATCCCCGTGCCCGCAGCCTCCCGGGGCCAGGGCCCGGCCGCGCCCGGCGGCTCCCGCGGGGCAGGGCCGGCTCCGGCCGCG
>VWPU01007612.1:0-28340 GCA_013398955.1 Callaeas wilsoni
GCCGGGCCGCTCCGCTCCGGGCCGAGCCGTGCGGTGCCGGTGCCGGTCGGGCGGCACCTGCGGAGCCGGGGCTGCCGGTGCGCCCCAGGAGCGGCTCTGTCCCCTCCTACCGCTGATGCGCGGCTCGCGCAAAGCCCCGGAGTGGAGCGTGCACACACCGACACACTCACACCCCCTGACACACACCCCCGACACACACCCCGACACACACCCCGACACACTGACACGCCGCTGACACCCCGACACACGGCCCGGCCGCACCGGCACCCGCCCGCTCCCCCGGGGCGAGGGCAGCGCCGGCGGCGGGCGCAGGGCGGGACGCGGAGGGAGCCCTCGGCGGGCACCGCGGAACGGGGGGCGGTGGCACGGGGGTCTCGGGGGTCCCGGCAGCGCCGGCTGTTCCTGTTCCCTCTGCCCCCGACGGGGCCCCGTCCCGCAGATCGCGGGGTGCCCGGTGTCCCCCAAGCTCTCGGGGATCCCTTATGACCCCGGGGGCCCCGGTGTCCCCGCCGGCGGGCACCGAGCGAGGCGGGGCGGGGGGGTTTGGGGCTGGGGCCGGGGCCGCTGCAGCAGCGGTACCGCGGCGGGCGCCCGGCCCGCGCTCCGCAGCTCGGAGTTTAATGACCTCGGTGACAGAGACAAAGGGCTGCCCATGCCGCGGACCGGGAGCTGCTTTGTCAACGTGCTGGGCCAGGCGAGGGCGAATTTCTTTTTTTCTCATTTAAATAATTTGATCTATTCCATCATTTCCAATCGTTCCCATTTGCCAGCTGTCTAACTCCAGCCTGGAACAGCTGAAGAGCAAATCTTTAATTTTCTTACAAACATACTATTACTCTGTATCGGCTCATCTTTTTAATTTTCCTCGCCCGTCGCTTTCCCCAGCAGCAAGCTCGGCGTGCTCCTTGCTGGGAGAAATGCTGATCGCCGTCCTGCACTCTGCTCCAGAGACCCATCCCGGAGCAGCCTCCGGGAGCCCGGGTGTGGGGACTGGAGGAAGAACACTGCAAGTCATTATCGGTCTACAACTCAAAGAGAAGCTCCTGGGTGTTGCCTCTGCCAGGAGGCAGCGAATTCGGGGACTGCTGCAGGCAGGTGGGCACGCGGGGGATTCCCTGCGTGCCCGCTGCGGCGGTGTCTGGGCTCTGGCTGTTTGCACAGCAGCAGCAGTGGGGGATTGGCCAGGGAATGTGACAGCCGTCATCAACACGGAATCATAAGGAAAAGCTGGAAGAGTCTCTGGCAGATCTGCACGCCCGGGGCAGGACCAGCCCCTCCCAGAGATGCTGCGGTGCCTCCCTGGGCCATGGTGTAACTGGTGCCTCGCTGGGGCGATGGGAAGGTGCCCCTGAGCGTGGCCTGGGGTCTCGGCACCGTGTCATGGTGGAGGGGACATCTTACCCCTACCCAAGCCTCGAGTCAGAGAGGCAGAGGTGCTGCTCAGCCTCCTCCGAGCACTGCGCACCAGCCCGGTCTCAGAGGAGGAGGTTGTTGGTGTTGATTGTGGGCAGGGCCAAGGCTCCAGCTCCCAGCCCGAACCTTCCTGCCTGTGCCAAAGATGGTTACAGAAAAGAGTGGCTCGTGTTAGGGATATTTTTATCCCTCCTGACACCAAAATGGGTAAGATTTAGCAAAAGGGCATGGAAGAAAATTTCTTTACATACTGCTTAAGCGAAGGACAGCTGTTTCTGTGAACTTGTTATAAAATTAAATGTCACAACCTGGTGACTCTTTGCACCTGGAGATAAAAAAGCCCCACAAAGCTGTTGGGAGGGAGCAGGTAAAAAGGGCTGCTTTGGCTGTGGTGGTTCTCTGCTCTTTGCAGACTCCAGCACATGGAGAAGAGGTTTGATTTTGTGGAGTGTTTAAATTAAACTGTAGCTGGGGTGAAATATTCTGTTAGTTTGGGATGCTGCTGTCTGCCTTTCTGTCGGTACCAGACACTGCTAAGGCTCCAACCTCAGCTTCAGCCACTGGATCCTACTGCAGGGCCAGCACAAATAGTTGGTTTTGTATTAAATTATTTGATTAGTGACAGATGGGTGTATGGAGGTCATGGACAGTCCTCGTCTCGTGCGTGTAGGTCAGAGAGGGCAGGACAGGAACAGTCCTGTACCAGAAATTACCACGGCAGTCGAGGCTGGGCACAGGCAGAGGAGCCCTCCACGGCTGCTCGTCTCCTTACTGGGCTTGGCATGGCTTCTCCTTGCCAACCCGAGGGGTCCAGCAGAACAGCCCACCGTGGCTGCGTCTCCCTTCCCTTGTATTCCCAGACTCCCACACTGTCCCCTCCCTCACGTGTGGCTTGGCAATGCTCCTCTCTCTGGGCAGCACCTCGGGCATCCCAGGGCTATTCTGCGGCAGGATTACAAAGAGGCCATTTTTGAAACTTCTCTTAGGTTAGGGGTTTTTTGCCGCCCTACAAAGACTCTTTGATTTCACCTGATGCCCATGGAGGTGCTGCACAAGCCCAGATCTGTGAGCAGTGACCTTCAGGAGCCCAGCTGGAGCTGGAGCCAGGTCGTTATGGATAATTACAGCCCAGACGAGATGGATGGACAAAAGAAGGAAGCACCTGGAAGGCTGGTAGAGCTCCTCATGGGACCAGAGCTGTGGCTCGGTGCTGCTGCACAGGTGAGTGCTGCCCAGTGGGATGCTGGCCTGAGCCGCGTGGGCCTTGGGAGAGGGATTTATACCAAGCTGAGTCAGGACTTTCTTCAGGAATCCTTGGCTGTGCCTTGAAGGATGATCAAAGGTAGCAGAAGGGCTTTGGCTTTGGACAACTTGTTACAGTGATGCTAAAAATACAAGATATTTGCCCAGTTCATAAGTGCTGTGAAAATAGCTTTAATGTGGTAATTCATCATTTAAGAGTGTATCAATTAATGCAAACTCTGCTGTATTTATAACTTGTGAACATAGTGTACCAGTGAGGAGAAGTCAAATCGTTATTTTGAGTTTGTTGTGAAGATATTTGGATGTTATTTTTTCCTGCTGCTGTTTTTACAATGAATATGTGTGGTATTTAGAGCTCCAGGTATTACACAGGTCAGATTCGAAATTGTGTACATCTTCTGGGGGTTTTATATACATAAAAATGTCAGTCCTCTCACTTACAAATAAAGCTGTAGGTTTATGGGTGTTCTCAAGTCACTGATGTAAGACTTATTATTTTTGAGTATGAAAGGGAACCACTTGCAAAAAATGGAAAATAGTGTTGAGATTATTAATATCCAGAGGAAAATGCTGATTGACGAAGGACATTTTCAAATCAGACTAATGCTTTAGAGCAGCAGCAGAACTATGAACCTGGCAGAAAGAGACATAAGCATTTCTATAGCTATAGCATTTTTCAATACTAATGAAGAAAAAGAGGCTTCTCTTTATTTCTGTAATGGTATCTAAACTGGTTCGTTCAAATTAGCTCCATCCACATGTGTTTTGTTTAGATTTATATGCATCAGGTCTAATAGAACCACAATCAATCTGAGTTATGAGGCTCAGTGCTCGCATTACCGAGATTCATGTGCTGAAGTCGGCTCCTAAAACATCAGAGTGAATATACCTGATAAATGCAGATTTCTGGGACTTGAGTGCCCTCTACTGAAACCGTCCCGGCTCCGGCCCTTCGCTGTGACACCCACAGCTTGATTGATGGGTTGCTAAATTGAATTGAAACCTGCGATTCACAGATCCGTTATGAAGGATCCCTCCTTTCCTTCCTCCCCGGTCTCATCCTGCACTCGCTTCTCCTTCTCCAGCACTGTGGTTAACCCTGACTCCCGCAGCTGTGCCACAGCAGATTTCTTGGTTTAAATGGCAAGTTTAGATGCCGTAAGGAGGATTCCTTTGGCCGTAATCATCTGGGAGCTGTGATGGCACTGAGGAGCGCTGAGGGCCGCACTGCGCTGGGCACGGCGGTGCTGCAGGGAGAAGATGCCGGCTTTGCCCGAGGAGTTTGAGTCTGCTCGGTGCCTCTTCCTGGGAGAGGCATTCATTCCGTGCCAGCGGCCGGGGTGAGGTGACGCTGCCACCCACACTCCAGCAGCTCTTGAAAAAGCAAACACCAAGTGTCCGCATTTACCCCCGCAAACTCGCTGCTATTTGTGTTACATTTCGCTTGTCGAGGGGTGGAAGGAAGAGGAAAAAATTTCCGCTTCCTACTCGGCATTCCATCTGGGAGGGACAGGCATTGTGTTTCCCCGTGCAGTGCCTGCAGCACGGGCAGGGTTTCTGGGGTTGGGATGGAGGCACCGGCAGCTCTGCCGTCCCTGCCGTGGGGCCAGGGCACAGGGAACTGCTGCGAACCGCTCGTGTGTTGTGGTGCTGGGCAGGCGATTTCAAAGTGCGGAGGTTTCCCACTTAGAATTTTATGAGGTTTGTTCTCTAAGTAATTCCCGCTGTGGTGGCGTGGCTGCCCTGTCTGGGGCAGGTGGGGCGGGCAGGGAAGTGTGGGGTTTCTGCAATCCGTGCCATGCTCGCAGAAGAATTGTTGCTGCACTACACCGCATATATTTGTGTTGGAACATACTGTGGTATAATAGCTGGTTTGAAATGTATCCAGTTCTGCTGAATATATTATTGTGAAAGTCAGGAGAACGCACTGGGAGAACGCGAGCTCCTGTCAAACCGAGAGCAGCGACGCCCCACAGAAGCTGGGAGAGTGGGAAGGGGGCCGGGAGCAAGCACTGCGCCTCCCCTCCTTGGCTGGGCTGGCTGCGGGGGCCCGGGGCTGCAGATCAGAGCCCCGCCTGGGGCCCGTGTGCCGGAGCAGATCAAAAGGCGCTGTGCCTGCTCTCTGAAGCAGTTGGCATCACCCCCACCGTGCCAACCCCACCCCGCAGCGGCAGGAGCTGGGACCTGGCGGGTCCCACCGTCAGCTGGTCGCTGCCAACAGAGCTGGTGGAAGCAGGTACGATGTTTTGTCCCCAGGCTGGCAGGAGATGTGTGTTGGCCGTTCCTTCCCCCGGTGGTATTTGCAGCACCAATTTCTTCCACAGCCCCTTTCCAGCCGAGGCAGACGTGGGGGCGAGACGAGGGCTGTGCTGGTGCTGGGAGAGCCAGTGCACGACCCTTCAGAGGTCAGAGAGGTTTTCAGACTTTCCTGCCTGGAGCTGGTGTAGCTGAGGCTGATGGAGACTCTTTGAATGAGACAATAACAAAGGGTGGAATCTTCTTATAACATTTCATCAGTCATGCTGCAGTTTGCCCTGTCCGAGGGTGCCCTGCAGGCTCAGAGTGTCACACGCCTGGCACAGACCCAGCGGGATCTCTGCACCAGCAGCAGCACCCAAGCCCTGCCACCAGGGATGTCAGACCTTGGAGGTCCGGCTGCTCCCACCTGGCAGAGCACAGTGGGAGTGTGGGACCCTTGGGTGGCATCGGAAGGTGGCAGTTTGGGGAGGTGGTTCAGCCACCCTGGCTCTGGGGCAGCTCCATCTGTGCCAGCTCCTGCGTGGACCCTGTGCAGCCAGACCCTCACTGGGCAGCCACTTTGATCAGCCCCTTCCTTTGAAGGGACCTTGGTTTGAACCTGGACATGGGCTGGGGCTCTGGGAGTCTGGACCAGATGCTTCCCAACGTCCCCGCGGGCAGAGTCACCGCAGGCAACAGGAACGGGGGAGGACGCGGAGACCTGCCCGGCCTTTTTGGATGTGACGTGGTGGCTGCGAGCAGGGGTGGAGCTGTCCTGGCACCTGAGAGGTGACAGATCCCCCCGGGCTCGTGGAATGGAGCCACGTGCGTCCCGGCTGATTGTCAGCCTCGTGCAGCAGCAGCTGAATTTGTACAATTGCAGCGTGTCGTATGGGCTGAAAAGGGCAACAGGGAGCAAATGACTAAGTAAGACCAGTTAAAATTATTATCTTTATCACCCCCTGTGTTCTTGTCTGACAGAAGAAACAGTTTTGGCCAGGTGGTTCCATCAAGCTCTCCTGTTTCTGGGCTGCAAGATGATCTCTTTGAAGTAGCTGAGTGAAAATACATATTTGTGTCAGCCTTTGCATGTGTTTTTCATCCTTTCACTGCAGAGGTAGGAAATAATCTTTTTTTCTTTTTTTTTCTCCCTTTAAAAAAAAAAAAAGTCCTCTATCTTTAGGATTGGTGGGAGAAGCCATTTGCAACTGATGGGTGTAAATTATGCCTGCTTAGTCAGACAAGAAAATTAGAGACTGCAGAATTAGCCTCTGCTCGCTATTATCTTTGCATGGAACCAGTTTACAAAGAAACTTGGTATGCTCCGTGGCGTTCTGCTCGGCTCTCACGTGACTCGTTTGTGACCTGTCAGCCTCAGCGCGTGGCCCATTGTACGGAGCCAGCCAGGGCAGCTCCTTTTTCTCCCAAACAAAGGTACCAACTGGCAGAGCAGAAGGTTGGGCACCTGGCAGCCCAGGAGTGCACAGGGCTCTTTGCTCCCCACATGGCTAATTACCCGTGCAAAGATTGGGAATGCGTTGTTAATACCTTTTTCTTTTTTTTTCCTCTTCTACACATGCAAAGGGCAAGAAAAGATCACGTTATTTGAAATGCCTGTTAAATTCCACTTCAGCGGAATTACGCTGGGAATTAATTTGGCCAGCTGCAGCCAGTTGTTTTGCCCAATCCCTGCAAATTCCGGCCCGTTTCCAATTCACAGCAGATTTCTTGGTTGTTCCAGCACGTTCAGAGGAAGTTGAAATGTTGGGTGAGAAGCTGTGGGTGGATCTGGCTGTACCTACTGGGAACAAAATCCGGCTTGATGTGCGGGGACAAGGGGGCACCTGATGTACGGGGACAAGGGGATCCCGGCCTCGAGAAGGGAGTGGGGGTCTGGAGAGAACAGTTCTCCCGTGGCAGGGGGTGTTGGCCACAGGCAGGTGCTGTGGAAGCCTGAGGAGTGTTAAATGTGTGGGGGCAAAAATGATGTGCCTGCCGGAGGAAAATGAGCTGACCCTGAGCTGTGGAGGGATCCCACCTTTTTGGGGAGGGTGTGAGAGAGCGGGAGGGGGCAGAAGGAGGGGGTGCCATGTCCTGCCCTGAGGTCACTCAGGGGGCTGGGATGATCCTCGTATTTAACTGGCACCTGCTCAGCCAAACTCTGTCGTTACCTGGAGCCACCCCCAAGTGTCTCCTGCAATTTCAGCTTAGAACCCCCGTCTCTGCAAGATTTGCAAAGCCCACTTTTCGTGCTGTCCTGCCTGGATAATGAAATAGCAGTTCACAAGGCCGTGCCTGGTCCTGGCTGTGTCCCTGCTTCCTGCTGCAATAGGCTGGGACGAGCCCAGCGCCCGCAGGTCTGATGGGCAGTAGGGCTGGGGGTAGCGCAGAAAACCACCCTCAAATATGTCCCTGTTTGGTTTTTCAAGGCTTGTTTGTGGCCAGACTGCATCCAGTGAAACCACGGGGCCAGTCTGGCAGTGTGCCTGCGTGGAGGGAGATCCTCTCCATCAGCCACCACCGCCAGTGCCTCCCTCCCAGCTCAGACCTCGGGATGTGAGGAGCCTCTGGAGCACGGATTTCCAGTGGCCTTGTTTTAAGCTGCTGTCAGACTCCTCCTAAACCAGAGCATTGTATCAGTTAAATCCCTGCTATTCCCAGTTGCAGGTGTCTGGGCACCGGGTTAATTTTGGCACTTTTCAGCTTCGCAAGCAATGAACAGGTTCACGTTCTTTCCCATGGGAAGGGGATTGTGCAGCACGTGGGATTTGTAGATCGAAAGGGGAGCGTGAGAGGCTTCCCGTGTGTATTAGTATTCACAGCAAGAAAGAAACGCTGCTTTTCTCTTTTTTTTCCTTTTTTTTTTTTTTTTTTAAATCTGGTGTTTATTTGGCATTTTACCGGTGGTAGGAAAACAGAGAAAATTAATTTCAAGAGATGGAAAACAAACTGGTTTTTCGAAACGTGCCGCACTCTGCTTTTCCTGGCTCTCCCAGGTCACACCAGTGATGGTGGGCATTGACATGCTGCCAGGGATGCTGCTGCTGATGGGAGACACCTTTCCCTCCAGCACTGGCTGGTGCCACCTTGGCCACCTGCTGTCATGGAGAGGCTGGAAGATGATGTGCCAAGATGATGTGCCTCAGGCCAAGCCGAAGGTGGCTTTTTTTGGGAAACCATTTCCAGACGGTTCCCTGTGGCTGTGCAGCAGATGCAGGGCTCAGAGATCCCCCAGCAGAGGCTCTGGAGGTGCCTCATACAGGACATTTTCTTCTCATGGCTGTAAGTTGGATGCTAAATCCCTTAATTTAATTTTGCTGCTGTTTCTATGTATTGTTTCTCTTTGGTGATGAGGCAGAAGAGTAATACATTTAAGCAGCTCCCAGCACAAGCAAAATGAAGCTGATGTGGCTTTATTTTACACAATGTACACAAAATCTTCACTAGATTGTATCTGCACACAGCCCTCCATGGTGTGAGCATGACTTGCATATTGAAACTTGGTGTGAAAATCCCTTGGAAAAATAACGAGCCTCTCTTCCTAGTTCATTTCCATAATTTTTCCATGGGAGGCTTTTGCTTTTTTCAAACGTAAAGGAAAAGCCAGAACTGTGTCCAGTAAGCATCTGATATTGAAAGTATTTGTACACAGAGAAGCACTTTGTGTTGGCTTTTTACAGCATAAAAGCAAAAAAAAATGCATAATTTTGCATAACTATTTTTGTTTTATAAGCATTCCCTGGGGGAAGGGAGAGTAAGGTCTTGCCAAAATTATATGTGTTCTGCACAAGTTTAATTTTACTTTTTTATCCCCAAGGCGTTTCATTGTATCCAAGACTCGGCTGGGGGTGTGATGCCCGCTCTGTCTGGGCCCCGGGGAGGCTGATGCTGGACTGGGCTGGGTGGCTGTTTTTAATAAATGAAAGGCAAAATCACATGTAATTGACCCATTGGCACTTATTTCTACATCCCAGCTAAGACACCAGGGGAGTCAGGTGCCTTTCTGCATTGACTGGAAGTGAATATATGTCTTTCCAGGAAAGCCATCACAATTCTCATATCATATTTCAGTGAGAGACAGCCTGAAAGTGGGGGTGAGCAAAACATCGCAGCTCTGCCCTCCCGGGGCTCAGCCGCTCCCTGCGGGCAGATGTGGCCTGGAGAGACGCAATTACACACCCTCATGTAGCAGTTTAAAGATCAAGTACAGAGCAGTTGGACTGGAGATTAAATACAAAAACGCCCATTTATGAATTGGGAAAAGAGAGGAAAAAACCCTCCAAGCAGATTAAAGTCTTGCAGAACTGACTAATAAATCAGCGGCTGGCGGAGCGTGGCAGCCTCGTCTGCCACTCTGAAGTGACTGAGGACAAGTTTAATAACGCTTTACACTTCAGAGGCTAAATGAAGAGCAAGCAAAGAGAGCGCAGCACACCCGCTGGCTCACGGCGATGGAGAGGGACTGGGGAAGGGGCAGGAGCTCGGCTGGGGGTGCGCAATGGGACCCCCGGGGCCGCCCGCTCCCCCTCCGCATCCCCTTCCAGCTGGAGGGAGAGCGGCGACCGGAGCATCCCGTCCCGTGGGCACCGAGCTGGGGCTGGGCCCCCTGCGCCAAGGAGAGGGATGCAGCAGGCAGCTGGGATCAAGGGGGAGAGCTTGGAGCCCTGCCGGCTCGCGGTCGCTCGTTGTTCGTGTCGCAGCAAGGAGCAGGAGCCCCTCGGCACCGTCCCAGGGCAGCGCTCCTGCAGCCCCGCGCTGCCCCGGGCTCGGAGCCACCGCGAGGGACTGAGGCAGTGCCATGTATTTCACTGGCAGTACTTGGGTTTGTTGGTGCAGACTGAGGCCTCGTCTAAGGCACAGCCAGCCTTCAGAGCAGGGTGAAGGGACATTCCTGTCTCCCCGGGGAGGAGCCGGCGCGATGCCGAACGGGCTGGGCTGCTCTGGGGTCAGGGAAGCACACGTTACACGGGTGGGAAACGGAGGATCGAGAGCAGGTGCAGTGCCACGAGGTGAGACAGGTCATTTACTCCAGCAGCACCCTACTGCTTTTACTGAGTGTACGCTTCTAAAAAGCGAGCCTTAGGGGCCGGGAGCCTGCGGGATTGATTGCTGGCTCGGGGACTGAGCAGCTCTAGGTGAAGTCAAGGGTGATCAGCCTCAGCCAGACAGTCAGTTCCCAGGAGATGCTGTGTGCCAAGGGTACCTCTGTCTATAAATTGCTTTGGATGTTGGAATATAGACCTCTTGTAAACTCAGACACTGCACAGGACGCTTGTGTCCTCGCTCTGCCATCGCACTCTCAATCACTGTCTGTTGTTCAAGGTCATAAGAAGAGCCTGTAGTGATCTAGAATTAAATCAAATTTGTCCGAATGCTGTATTTCTGTCTTCTTTTTGCGCAGAGTTTTCCCGGTTTTCTGAGTGCTTTGCAGTTGTGTCCTGTGGGGAGCTCCCGGGTCCAACTCGGTGCTGACGCATCGGGCGCCTCCCGAGCAACGTGCAGCCGCAGCCGGATTATTTCTGCAGGGTGCTCTCGGAATCTGCTCCAAGAGGGAGCGCGGTGCTGAGAGCCGCTGGCAAGCAAAGTACTCAGGCCCCTATTAAAAACAGCAGAACAAGTTTAATCTCTGGATGGCAGGGAAGTTTGCCTCGTCAGCAGTGTTTGATCCAAGTTTTCAAGGCAAAATTGAAATCATTCTTCACCAGGCTCAACACATTGATCCTTAGAAAAGAGCACTTGTAAATAAGCTTCTTGAGAATGTGTCACCCTCTTTCTCCTCCAGAGCTACTCCTCTGTGAGAAGGGCAATCCCTGAGGATGCTCCAAAAGCAAGAAAGAGGATAAGCAGAAATGGCTTCAGGGAATTTCTCTTTCTCATTCCTTCTCCAGTCCACCATTGCATGCACACATCACATGCTCCAGATCACAAGCCATTAACAAGGAAAACCACTGATGCTCTTGTTTCCCCTCTGCCAAGAAGGGCTGAGTTGCTTTCCTACACCGTCCATCATCTCTGCTGTTCGAGCAGGTACAGAGCAGGACCGGTTGCAGACCCACGGGCAGCGGACAGCCGGGCTCTTCTATGGGTGCCAGGGTGGCTTACACCCAAAAAGTGGATTGGTTGGGTTCTGGTGCAGGAGCTTTGTCCCACAGCATCCCTGCTCTTCCTCTCCTTAGGGCCCTGGTTTTCCCCGTGGTGAGGAATCTTTCACGCTTCCCGTAACTTGCAGTAATCTCCTTGTTTGTGCTGTTCCTCGCTGAGGTTCCTCTCAGTGCACAGGTGCCTGCAGGCAGCCTCGAGGGCTCTGCTCGTCCTCCCTTCTTCAGATCAAGAATTTATTCTTTCTACCTGGAAAAGCACAGAGGCCAAGGCCCCACCTCACACTTTTTGGAAATTACAAAGCACTCAAGCAAAGTCCCACCAGCGTTTCCCCTCTGTCTAGCAGCAGTCCAAGCCACCGCCTCTTGTTCTCCAAATCCTCCTCTCTTTTTGCACACCCCGAGGAAACCCAGCCCATGGGAGGCACAGAGGCACATCCCTCGGGGTGCTGTGCTGCAAATCAGAGGGAAGAGAAGGGATGCCTTCTCCTGGCTTTGGGCATGGTGCTGTGGAGATTGGGCTCTGGGATCTGGATGCAGGTTCACCTTCTGGGCTCTGGGATCTGGATGCAGGTTCACCTTCCCTTGGTGCTGATCCCATTTCACCCCCTCTCAGGGTCACTTCTGCACAGCCTTTGGGGCAGAATGAATGATCCTCTTCTCTTGCGATCGATCAGATGTTTTTAGGAATATTTTCAGTTGGAAGGAGAATCAGCTAATGTTAGACTTGCTCTAAGCATGAGGTTTCCCTGGCAGGGTTGGATATATTTAGGGCATCTGAATGCCAGAGAATTATAAAGTGGTTTAGGATTTTTTTTTCCCTCACAAAGTGAAACACAATGATCCCTTTCAGCATCTTGTAAATTGCACTTGAAAAATGGCAACATTTCCCATTTGGAGACTTAAATTTTTATTTTTGAATTAGCCCCTGGTCAACCTTGAGATGGCTCGAGGCTGAAACAGCTGGGGGAGCGTGGGGCTGTGTAACTGTGCTGGTGTAACTGGTGTAACTGCCATCAATGTCTGGTGGAGCTGCTGCCACGAACGGGGCCTCTTGTGAGATGTGATGGTGCAAGATGCTGAGCACTTCAGATCTGATCTTCAAGTGCCTTTGACTTCAGTAAGCTGATTCATTAGTGTCGAGTTAAGAACATGTTTAAATGATTTGCAGAATTGAACCCAGGCAATGTGATTTTCAAATTAGATACATTTCCACGGGTCTTTTTCCTTAGACTTATTGGATTTTAAACGGGTTTGAAGGGATTCTGTGACAGTTGCTGTGACCTACTTCAGAGCAGAGACTGGTGAGTCTATCCCGTAGCTCTGTGCTGACTGACAGTGTCTCTCTGAATGCAGACCCAGCCACTTGAATGTAATTTTCCTTTTAGGGGAAAAAAAATCGTCAGGGTTGTGTAAATGGGGCAAATTCATGGGAAAAGCATCTTTTAACAGTGGCAGGCAGCAAACTCCTGTTCCACCCTGAAGAAGGAGGATGTTTCCTCCCCCTCCCTCCTCATTTTATATGGACAAATCTGCCTGACTAGGGACAGAACCAGGGCTGCACTTGCCAAGCATCTCAGTGGTGACACACAGCGTTTGATTGCGTGTTGTTCCAAAATAAACGTATTCCAAATTTCCTATTGATCTGGCAGGGCTGTCTGAGGTGGACCGGGGGGTGGGGGATGTTCGCATTCCCAAATAAACGTATTTCAAATTTCCTGTTGATCTGGAAGGGCTGTCTGAGGTGGACCGGGGGTTGGAGGATGTTCGCATTCCCAAATAAACGTATTTCAAATTTCCTGTTGATCTGGAAGGGCTGTCTGAGGTGGACCGGGGGTTGGAGGATGTTCGTATTGGGGGAAACAACTCTAATTTTTTTTTTTTTTTTTTAAGCAAAGCTGTGTCTGTATCTGGAAGCAGAAATGGTCATGCTGCATTTTCAGAACAAGTCTCAGTAGAAGATGCAGCGATGCCAGCGCGGGAGAGGCCGTCCTGGCACGGCTCCCACTGTGGCTGGGGTGGCTCTGGGGACACTGGACTCCCCAGTAAGGGACAAAGGGATTTTTTGAGCCCAGTCTCCCGGGGCTGCCGTCGGGGTGGTGGGTGCTCCGAGCCCTGTGGGTGCTGCCTCGTGCAGCCCCTAATTCGTGGTGTCAGGCGCAGCTGGAGTGCAGCCAGAGGCTGCTGGGATGGGGCCCAAGGCAGAGCCTGATCGAGCCTGGCTTGCTCAGGGCTTGGCCAGCACCGGAGCCTCACCGGCCCTGCCAGGACACAGGGGCAGGAGAACCTCTGGTGGTTCTGGAAACCTTCAGGGAAGGAGCTGTGGAGCCGTGTAACAATGGGAGAGCATGGATCTGGGGAAGCGCAGGCAGGAGGTGAGAGAGAACAATACACTGTTTGGAAATGGAATGAAGTCATCTTTAACGAGGCGCTTCAAAAATAGCTTTGTCACTTTTACTCACAAAGGAAGTTATTGTGGTGAAATTACCTGATCATCTCGTGCTGGTTTCCCACCATGCTGTGCCTCCTGTGGAAAGGGACTCAAAAAGCTCTGCTTTTTTCTTGGAAAGCCAATGCTGTGTGGGGGAGTGTTTGTAATCAATGGGGGCTCGTAACTAATGGATTCGAAAAGTTTCGAAGCCAGCAACAAACTGAAGGCATTAATAACTGTTGCTTTCAAGTCAATGGGGATTGATTAGCAAATTCCCTTTATTTCTGAATGATCATTGTAGAAAAGTGGAAAGCAAACCAATAGTGAGAGATGTACCTGCAAGCAATAACACATGATTGCAGGCTGGGCCGCAGAGCCCGGGCTGGTGACACAACAGATCATTCATAATTGTCAGCCAAATTGCCCAGCTGGTATTGAGCTTTAAAAAATGAACCATAAGAAGAATTTCATATCGATTTTTGTTTCATTAGAAACAATATAAGGCTGCCTTAAAGAACCGAGAACACACTGCAATTGATTCTCTTTCCTTTTGAGCAAATTCTAGTAGAATTTGATATTGGTTATTAATGTAGGGTTTATGAATGCTTTTCCTTTCTCTTTCACTTCTCTGTTGCTCTAGGAGAGATTTGGAGGAATGGGAGCTGAACAGAACTTGAGACAAATTGGTGCCATAGGACACAAAGTCCATTGAAACTGGATATTTCATTGATCCTGTAGAGAAGGGTAAAAAATTAAATCCAGAGCCCAACATAAAGCTTAGAGGCCAGAGACTACTGATTTCTGGCAGGTAGGCAGGATGTGCTGCTGCCAGCTCTGCAATTCATTTCTGCTTCTCTGCCAAATACTGGGATTATCACCAGTTCCTCCTCGCTGTCCTTCCTCTGCTGTAAAGACACTGTCATTAAGCCACTTATTTATGAAATATTAGGCCTGTATTTGCAAACGGAGAGTTCAGATGTCTAGTTCCTAAATGACCCTTGGGCTTTAAGGTGAAAATGCAATGCCCTTTCTGTGACAGGACATGTGTTTCTTAGGTGTTGGTTTCACGGGGGTTTGAGAGTCCTCAGCAGACCAGGGCTCCTTCCCGAGGCGGACAGAGGTGTCCTCTCCCCAGTACCAAAAAATGATCTCACTGCATCCACACGTGGGATTCAGCTCCCCTGCTTTCTTCCAAACAGATCTCCTTGCTCTTCCATTCCCCCATTGCCAGACAATAAATCCGCAGCCCCTCATCCATGAAGGTTACACATCCATCCTTCCTCCTCGGAGCCACAGGCGAAGCCTGTAAGACCTAATGTTATTTAAGGTCCTTCTCACATGAAAATGAGATGTAATCACCCTTCACAGGTGAGGTATTCTGAGGGGATTCATTTCACATTATTCTACATTAAGCTGGTTCGGTGTCGGTTTTTTGTGCTGGCTGTGAGGAGGGGGAGGCCGGGTGGGGTCTGGCCAGGTGGGCTGAGCCAGGTACCTGTGGGTGAGCACCGTTGTGGTGAATGAACCAACCACAAGAATAACCAGGGGGCCACAGAGCCCAGAAAAAGAGGTTTGGTGGGCTGGTTCCAAAGACTAGAGCCCCCCTCTGTGAGCATGGCTTCTGCCATTGAATTCCTGTGACCTGATGTGGGCTCAGTCTGTCTGATTGACAGTTGACAGACACCCCTTGTATCTCCTAAGGAAAGGTAACCAGACCTTCCCCGCCTTTCCCCTCTTCCTGTAGGTCTCTGCTGTGTCATCCTCGCCCCCTTCCCTGTATCCCTTTTAAGCCCACTAAAGCTACTGTCTTGCTCTTCGTTTCCATTCCCCTTCGAGGGAGCTCCTACAATAAACCCTTGGAACACCGGCCGAAGGAGCCTCCTCTGCTCATTTGTTTCTGGTCACACCTGGGCTATCCATAAGCCCCAGGCACGCTGGGCTCCGTGCCCTCCACCGCCCGGGCTGGGAGGCTGGTTAGCGAGGCACCGAGGTGCCACGGGGCGTTCTCCCTTTGTGTTGGGCACTCCTGGACAAGCTGCTGCCATCTCAGCCTGGCCAGCGTGCTGGCATATTAATACAGAGCACTGCTCCTTTCCTGCAAAGGCTCAGCGAGGCTGGAGAGCCACGCACAGCACTGGTGTTTGAGGTGAACTAAACCAAAGCAACCAATTAGTTTAGAGTCACCCTGAAAGTGTTCATGGTTTTCCTTGTAAAATACTTCCCTGCTGCCAATGGCAACATGGTGTGAAACCAGATATTATTGGTTTTGCTCTCCTGGCATCACCTGGAGGGTGATGTGGCCCTGCTCGAGGGGAGCCACTTGGATCTGCTGTTGTGCTGGGTTATTGGAGACTTTGTTTGGGCCAGGATGGTCATTACCCAGTGCTGTGCCCGGGGCCAGTCCCTGGCAGGGTCTGCCTGAGGGTCTCTAATTCCAGATCTAGAACAACATCTGTGTATTTCTGATTTCCTGCAATACCAGACGAGCTTCAGCTCAGCCCTTGGAGCATCAGCTTCTCCAAGAGCACTGGTTCCTAGGGGCTGGTTATTCACACCCTCCCGTTAGTGGTAAAGATTTAAAACCGCCAAGATAATCGCAGGATCAGAATTCCTCACAAACACGTCAAGGCCTGAAGCTGCTGCAAGCTGGTCAGATTTACACAGATCATATGGCTAAATAATTGGAGTTGAGCAGATTAGTGTGTTATGCCTCTGATGAAACGATCCCTGAATGTGCCACGGCCTCATGCCAGGGCATTATGAGAGAGGGAAAATCCGTGTTTGCTGCCAGTGACATTCAAGTGACAATGAAAGCCGAAAAATACCTGGAGCTGTTGCATTTATAGATGCTAAAAAATAAAAAATTAAAGATGTAAGACTCTTTATCAGGAGCCCAGGAAGAAAAGACGTGTCAGGAAGAAAGTACAAATCTCTGGTTTTTATGCATTTGTGCAATGTTTTTGGCTCTAGGAGGGGCACATGTGAGCTGGAGCAGGTTGTGTGGGGGGCAGGACTCAGGCCACGGCAGCAGCAATGCTCTGCTCTCTGTCTCAGGCTGGTGCAGATGTTCCTGTGGTTGTAGTGGCTCTGGCATCTCCACAGATCCGGAGATGCACACGGCATCAGCGCAGAAATCTATTAGCATAAATTACTGACAAATTCACCTCAAAAGCCAAGCCCCAGCTCCACGATTAAAAATAGTGACAGAACTTCAAAGGGGCAATAGGCATGATTTATTTTTAAGATAATGTGGATAATTTCAAGTACCAAAGGAAATGCTTATGCTGCTTTCTGTAGTGTTCTGCATAATCTGCTGTGTCCAGCTAAGATTAGATAAAAGTCAGTGCAGGCTCTTTTTTCCTTTCCAACATTAACTATTTGACTCATCTTTACCCAGAGATGACGTTGCAGAGCTTAACTTGCAGGATGCTCTGGGCTCCAGGCCCTGCTTTCAGATCAAACTTTTGGGGGGTTTTGTTGTCTGGTTTTTGCCTGCTCACGGTTGTCCCTGTGTGAGCGCTGGGGGCTGGGAAGGTTCCTCGGCAGATTTTGGGTTGGAAGGGACCCAAAGTAGGGATCGTCCAGGCACAGGCCCCAGCCATGCCTGTGGCACGTGGTGTGTGTGGCCACGTTCCTGCTGCCCAGCCCGTTCCTGGGATCAAGGCTGCTGGCCAAGGGCCGTCCAACTTCAGCCTCCCTGCTTGTTTTCATCTGAAGCTTATTATTTACTCACACTGGGTGCAAATGAGCCTTCCACGCAAACATCAGCAAAGCTCATTTGCAGTGTGCCAGGCATCTTTAAAAGTCCATTTTGTTTCATCAGGCTTTTAATTCTTTGCAAATTAGTCAGGCTCAAAAGGGAGTAAACGCTTCTGTAAAACTGACGTGATCTGGCGTCTCTTTCCCTGCACTTAATCTACTTTTGGTTCTATATCATGGCAATCTTTCCTGTTTCAGGAGCTCCTGGAGCACGCTCGTGGTGCTGGTGAGTCCGTTCCCACACCAGGCAGCTCCTCCAGGCCTCAGTAACTGTGCAGGTCCTGAGGGAACGTTGGGACAGCACCAATTCATTTCCAAATTTCTCCAGGGTGGGCTCCAGTGATGATGAACTGGGCTCTACCTGCGCTCTGGTTTTGTCCACCAGTTTTGTTTTATCCCATTTGTATGGCGGAATTCTTCAAAACAAAGCAAAAAGAACTTTGAGGAACAATCAAACCCCAGCCAAGAGCATTCTCTTGCACCTCAGCCGTGCAGAGTGAGCCCTCCTCATCCTTCCACTCCTTCTCCCTCCTGTTTTTAGTGGCAGCAGAGGGAGGATCGATGCCTTTGGTGTCAGGGCACGACAACGTCTGTGCGTTCTGGCCATGATATTGACAGCTTGGCTGCTTTTCTTGTGTCGTCTCTACTTCGTTTGTGAAAAGTACCACAATTATCCCCTGGCAGTCATTTTGGGAATGGCAACAACTTGAAAAGAAAGCAAAATGGGTACACCTGATTGAAAGAAAACACTTTAAATATTGAACAATTTTTTCTGAATGGTTCAATATTTTCAATTTTGTTCAATTTTCCATCTGCCTCGGCACTTAGCCTCTGCATTGTATGAGCCTTAACAATGGACATTTTACATCGAGGGCATTTAGAGCAGCAAAAATGAAGAAAGGTTCATTCTCCACACCCTTTCTCACTGTTTTGCATCGCTCCTTCCATGTTCTCTCAGGCAATTATTAAACCCTTAAATCTGTCTTTCCCCCCCATCCATGCAGTTCTGCCCAGCCTAATTGTCAGTCTGTCTTTCATTAAGCCAACTGCAGACTTTTGATCTACTTCTGTGGAAGAGCTTTTGTGCTCAGCATTTGAACGAACCAGTCCCCTGTTTACAAGATTTACATCAAAATAAGGTTTCTGGAAAAGAAAATGCAGCTTAGCAAAATAAAAAATTGTGCAAAGCCCCGAGAGAACTAATTCATCTGCATCTCAGCAATAATAGTAATAATAAAAAATAGCATGAGACAGGCTGGCTTGGCAGTGCAGAGCTGCAGGAGGGATGGGGTGTTCTCTGTTCTCCACTTCTTGGGTGCCTGTTGATGGCTGCTCCAGGCTGGAAACAGCTGCAGGTCTGTGGGATCGAGGTGCTGTGGGATCGGAGAGAGAGAGATCTGTGCCTCTTTCCATTTGGAAAATTTGTCAACCTGACACCAGCTCCTCGGGCTTTGTATTCAGGTAATTCCCGAGAGCCCTGAGCTGGAGGAAGGTGCTCGGGCAGGGGGTTCCCAGCGCTGCTGTGTGAGAACACTGGTCCATGGGGTGTGTTTGGCTCTGCAGGGAGGAGGTGTTCCTCGCGCCCTTGTTCTAGGCACGCACCCTGTCACTTAGGGGAAAAATCAATTTAGGAACTGACAAAAGCTGAAGAAAACTGCAGCAGTTAATTAATAGCCCTGTGTCTCGCACAGTTGGCTCCAAGAGCAGGCTCCAGTGCCGGAGCTAATTGGGAAGTCAGGCCAGATCGTATCCTACAGAACAAGTTCATGTTAATAAGCGATTTCTGTATTCAAGGGTAGTTTTTATTCAATTTCTAGCACTCTATTTTGACTAGCAAGTCAAATATTCTTGAAGTATCAAAACAATCTTTGTAGCTGTGTAAGAGGAGCACGAGATGTCATTAAAACCCAGCCCAGCTTGATCTGGATGCTGGCAAAACAACTTCAGAAGTATCCCAGTTACTCCAGGGGAAGGGAACTGTGCTCTCTCAGGATGAAAGGATCCACTGGAGAATAATTTAAAGGCAGGCCTGGTCCCAGGTGCAGGGAAGGCTGCCTGGGGATCCTGCCTGGCACCAGCCTGAGAATCTGAGGGTAGATTTTGGGGAGCCCGTAAGTGCTGGGGGCAGCCCCTGAGGTCACACAGACCTTGAATGTTGCCTCTGGGAAGGAGAGCGGGAGCAGCAATATTCTGGGCAGAGGATTTGGATTTGGTGTTCCCCCACATGGAGGGACCCACGGACATCTCTGGGCAGCTGGTGTGGAACAGAGGGAAATACTCATTTTCAGAGCATGGAGGTTTTTGGTACTGGATGCTGTAGAGGGCCACGAATGGGAAGGGAAGGGGTGGGGGATGTCCTTGGGTGGCAGATAACCCACCTGACCAGGAAATTCCTGACACTTCACCAGAGAGTGGGAAAAAATCAGTCTGCACATACATACTCTTAGTTTTTCTCCATACATCCATCCACTTTTGCTGTTGCTGCAAGCAGCAGTGCCAGGACTCAGTTTACCTCAATTTTTAATTTTGTTTTTTTATTAAAGTTGTGAAAATGATGCTAATGATGAGAGACAAGGAAATTCTGGAGGAGTCTATGGAGAGTCCATGTTACATCATTGAAAGCAGTGTGACTTAGGGTTTGACAGAGCAGCCAACAAGCAGAATAAAAGAATTAATTTTGTATTAGGCTATGGAGACTGGGATTCTCTGCATTCCTTCTTGTTTTGGGATTTATGCTTGGTTTTCTTCCTGGAGTGTCCCTTGGATTTAAGGAAGAGTAGGGCTGTTATTTAGTGGCTTTTCTTGCCCCAGTAGGGAAGAGGAATGTCAGACAGGTTAATTCAACAGACTTGTGGGGTGAAACCCTTCACTAAAAACCTGTTAAGGAATTTGGGCTTAAATTTCCTCATCTGGGAACATTCCTGTATCCTTATAGAGCTCAGCAGGTACTTCTGGGATCCCTCTCCCACGCCAGCTGCAGACAAATGTGTCTTTAATTTTGGGGCTGAGGCATTAAAAGCAGGTCAGGATGGAGAGTGTTACAGGTTAACACAACCTTTGTTTACGAGACGGTGGAGCCAAACTGCAGAGGTGTGAGAAGTCAATGCAGAATCTTAATTTTCCCCAATATTTATCTTGCCACTGTGAAACCTTGTTCTCATCAGCCATGAGCAGTTGTGCAGCTCTGCCAGAAGGTCACTGCGCAGTGAATGTGCAACACAAACTATTTCTGCATATTAACAAAAAAAAAAGAGAGAGAGAGAGGGAGAGATATTTTTTATTTTTGCATGCAATTTTTAAGAAGCGGGGAGCAAAGAGCCATAAAGTTTCCTTTTATAGATGGAGGAGACGGCAGCAGAATGCGCTAAAGTGAGCGAGGAAAACCCAAGGTGACATATAATTTTAGCGATAATAAGCAGTGGCAAAACTCCTCTTGTTAAAGACCTAAGGCAAAACTGTGCAGCGTGTGTGAATTCTGGAGCTGAGAACCACGGGGAGCGAAGGGAGATGGGGTAAGACACCTTGAGCAGGATTCAAAGAGCCGGGCTTTAATTTTAGGGATGAAGAATTCGAGTATCTCTGCTAAGCAATGAATGAATAATGCCTGTTACAGTGGGATGAGCTGTTCTGCTCCTCAGGTTCACACAACGGGAATTCTCTGGGATAAGGGGAGGCTGCTGCTGAGGCTGGGCTGGGCTGCAGCCCTGGCACGAGGTTCTGCAGCTCACGACCCCTGAGCATCCCTGCTTCTCACAGCGTGTGTGAGCCATCGGAGGCAATTTCCAGTATTGGAAAGGCTGGGAGGAAGCTGCTGGCTCTGACTGCAGCATTGAAGGGCTGGAGTCCTGTTTAGGTGCTGCTTTTTGGGTCCTGACAGAGACAGGTCTTGAGGGGCCAGTCCAGCCAAATTATCCTCCAGGCTTCTGGAGACAGAATCTGCCACGTCTCATCCTAAAACCTTGCAGCCTGTGGATTAGGGGAGAAGCTGGGTCAGAATTGGAGCTGACAGGTAGAAAGCATTCAGTGAGGTGTTTTCTTTAGCAGATGACCAGCTGGCAGGTCTGTATCCCACCTCAGCCTCGTTTTGCAGAAATGCCCATTGAAACCCCAGTTGTGCAGTATGAAGAGACAGAATTTCTTTGCTTTTACAGGCTTAAGGGTGGAGCACCGTAGTTCCCACCTTGTGCTCAGCTCCAGTGCACAGGGCTGCAGTCACTGGGGCTGGGGGCTGTTGGTGGAGTGGGGGTCGTGTAATCCCCCCTGCTCCAAACACATCAGTGTGCTGTGAGCACAGAGCCCTGGTTGCTTCGTGCTGCAATCCCCACCAGTTCCCCTTCATTCACTGTAAATCCTCCCGACTGAACGTTTCCAGAGGGAAGAGGGCTCCTTCGATAGGGCTCTCTGCAGATGTTGATTCCTGGTGGCAGCTCTGTCTGCAGATAATTACCCAACACCTATCTTGGCAGCACTTTCTAGAGAAGAATTAATAAAACCTAATAAGGCACTTAGAGAGTCTTGCAGCTCCGCTGGCTGCCTGCACGCCGAGGGGTGATCCAGCAGGATATCGAGTGTCTGCTCCTCCCAGGGCTCCCAGCAGCCGGCTGCAGTCCGAGTGTGAGCTGCTCCTCTGGCCGTGGCACTTCTGGAGCTGCTCTGGGAGCAGGTGGTGCAGGGGTGACCCGCAGCAGCGTTTGCCAGTGATTTCCAGGTGTATTTGTTAACATAGGTGCCACCAGTTAGATGGAAAATAGACCTAAAACTCCTGTGTGGCTGCTGCATGGGGAGAAATTTGCAGTTTTATCGTCTCTATGCCTGTTCTCCCAGGGCTCCCAGCAGCCGGCTGCAGTCCGAGTGTGAGCTGCTCCTCTGGCCGTGGCACTTCTGGAGCTGCTCTGGGAGCAGGTGATGCAGGGGTAACCCACAGCAGAGTTTGCTAGTGATTTCCAGGGGTATTTGTTAATATAGGTGCCACCAGTCAGATGGAAAATAGACCTAAAAGCCCTGTGTGGCTGCTGCATGGGGAGAAATTTGCAGTTTTATCGTCTCTATGCCTGTTCTCCCAGGGCTCCCAGGGCTCCTCCCGGGGCTCCCAGCAGCCGGCTGCAGTCCGAGTGTGAGCTGCTCCTCTGGCCGTGGCACTTCTGGAGCTGCTCTGGGAGCAGGTGGTGCAGGGGTGACCCGCAGCAGCGTTTGCCAGTGATTTCCAGGTGTATTTGTTAACATAGGTGCCACCAGTTAGATGGAAAATAGACCTAAAAGCCCTGTGTGGCTGCTGCATGGGGAGAAATTTGCAGTTTTACTGTCTCTGTGCCTGTTCTCCTGTCGAGTGGTCCTGAGACGGTGCCAAATGTTGTGCTGAGGCTTTTGGGTCATGATTCCAAATCTGGTTCGCTTCTGCTTTGTCTCTGGTGCAGTGCCCTTCAGTAGAGGCAGGAAGGCGTTGCTGACACCCGTAATAACTCACCTGTGCAGAAATCACCACCTGTGATGTGTGAGACGGGTGCTGGAGCTGCTGCCAGGCAGTGCCCGTGGCGCGGTTTCCTCCCCGGAGCTGCACGCACAGGCTGCTCGGGGTGCTCGGGGAGGGAGAGGGGCCGTGCACACCCCTCGGTCCCGTCACAGGGACCCTCGTTCAGCTCCACGGCTGCAGAGGAACCGGTGACACCCCCCCTGGCTCAGAGCAGCGGCTCCGGCCGTGCAGGTGCAGTTCAGTGTTCAGCCCCCACAAGGTGTGTCCGTGCCCGGGAGCGTTTCGGACACGCTTTCACAGCCTCGCCAGGCTGCCGGGGCAGGACCTGGCTCCTTCTGGGAGCAGGACGAGGCAGCAGGGCACGACCTGAGACTTCCCAAAGGGAAGCATCTCTTTCCCGTCTCCGTCTGGCAGGGGGAAGGAGACGGGCGGCACCGACGGCTCCTGCCCGGCTGCCCCCGGAGCTGCGCTGCAGGGGAGAGCAGGACAGCGAGAGCAATCGCTCCCAAATCCATTCCTGCATCCCTGTCTCATCCAGCTGGGTCACAGCAAGGCTGCCTGGCCCAGACCATGGCTCTGAATTTCTGACGTTAAGCTGCTTTATAGCAAGTCTGTGAAAGGAAGTAGGAGGCAGCAAGAAGGGGCATCCTGCTGCCCAGCAGCCTCTGAGCCCTCAGCCGGCTGCAGAGCCAGCCCTCTCCCTGCCTGCGAGGGCGTGCGTATAAATAGCCGTGGAGCCGAGGGGATGAGCGGGTTATACAATGAACCTCAGCACTCTCAGAGCCAAAAATACCTGCAGAAATGATGGGCAGTTCGAATGACATTCGCAGAACGTCGCTAATGGTAAAAAACTGGCGCCACGTTGAGCAGAGTCCCTGTCACAGAGGGACTCATCCTGTCCTGCCTGCCTGAGCCTCGCACCCTGCGTTCGGTGCTGGGCCCTGGCGCTGCACCGTGCATTCCCTGCTCCCTGCACAGTTCTGCCGAAGGAGGGGCAGGGATCAGCACACAAAAGGGTTCCAGAGTTTCATGGCATCCTCAGCCCCGCGGCTCAGGTTTCAGGTCAATGTTATTTTCCTTTTCCATTTTGCAGAATGACAGGAGGACTGATTGTGCTCACCTTGGCAAGGCAGCGAATCCTCCCTTTGTTGCTGGATAATAAGGGACAATAATTCTCAGAGAGTGAGCAGGAGACAGAGTTTTTGTGAAATGCTCCCATTTTGTATATAAACCTGTCTCTATTTTTCAATCCTAAATGGCCCTTGAATTGAAATCCCAGTGTCAGAGCTATCTCCATTCAGTGTGAAAGCTGCAAAGAAATGGAAACTGTCCCGAACTGCTCAGCCTCTGGAGAGGGGGTGTGTTTCTCAATGGACCTCTGTAACTATGTCTTTCTGTGAAACCGCGATGATTTTATGTTTATGATGTTGGGACTAAGGGTATTGAGCTTGTCCTCTGGCTCCATCGCTGCCCTGTGAGGCTTTGGGCCCGGTCTGAGGAACCTGTAACACCTGTGGGATCAGTGTCCACTCCCCTGGCAGGGTCCTGGGTGCTGCCCTGGGGGCCCTGGGTGCTGCTCTGGGGGCCCTGGGTGCAGAGTGGGCACCTGCAGCCCCTGCAGCTGGATGGCCCTGGGCAGAAAACGGGCTGTTCCTCCCCTCTCTTCACTTGGAACACGGCTCCTCTTGGCTGCTTCTCGGATATAGGGGCTGAGATTCCAGCACCACCTAGGGAATGGGTTTCTAAATGAGATGTGTGTGGCATGTTCTCCTGACTCTGGCTGGGGTCATGGGGCTGGGGGCTGGCTGGCACCACAGGGCTGAGCTGTGCTAGAAACAAGCAGTGAAGTCCAATGCTCCTTTCCAACGCAGATTCTGGGAGTGTTCTCCAAAAATCCTAAATTGAAAGTAAGGATGGAAATTTCCATCTGTCTTGCAAGGAGGGAGCGCCCAGTTAGAACTGCCTTCTTCAAACTCCACCCTGTGGAATTTCAATATTCTGTTTATTTTCCTCTGTTTGGAGTAGTGAAATGCTCCTTTGGACGTGCCTGTACCTCTGCCTGAGCTCCTTCAGAGAGCAAAACCAGCACCGTGTCCCTGCCTGCTCCCAGCCTTTGGATCCTCTAGACATATATTAGTAGTTTCATGACTCAATTGTATGAGTTGTTGCATTAAATTACATGGTGCTACTGAAAAAGAATGCTAATTTAGTTTTCCTACAACTGTGTTCAACTTAATTTTTAATCAGATCTGACAGCAAAAATTTAAATCAAGTGCTGCATCTTGGCTCCGAGAGGGCCGAGTACATCGTGAACGTACCAAAGCCGTCAGGACAGTTTGCAGCACTGATACTCACTAGATGTAGGCTGCCTGCTGTGTGGGAGGCAGAAATTATCCCTTCTCTCCCACCAGGCTTCAGGGAGGAACAGCTGTGCCGAGCTCTCGGGCTGGGAAGGCAGAACCAGGGCTGTTTAGGGCTCAGGTGCCGTGTCCAGACCCCAAAGGACGCAGCAGCTGTAGCAGGGGCTGGTGACAGAGTCCTGGCAGCAAACATAAAGCAAAAGTAGCTTGGAAATCAGGCTTCAGTATTTGGCATTTTCTTTGTGGTTTGAACAGTGCTGCAGGCCAGGCAGGGAGGAAGCAGAAGCAATTTGCGGTGCAGAGCGAGCGTGTAACTGCGAGAAGTGGCGGCGACAGGGAGGTTTCTGGGCAGTTTCAGCATCGCTGAGCTTCTCCAGGTGCAAGAGCATGTCCCAGATGGAGCCAGGGAGCAGCCTGGTGTCTGCTCAACTCTGCATTCAGGAGATCAGGGGCTGGAGATAAAGAATGACTGACTAATTAGGAAGGGTTGGCTAATTAAAGAAAAAATAAACCACTAAACCCCTAGCAAGCCAGTGGCCTGTTAATCAATATTCTGGGGGGAATTCAGGGAGATGTGGAAGTCCTTAAAAATCCCAACAGAAACCCTACACTGCTCTTCCTTTCCTTCTTTGTTGAGATCGTGGCATTTAAAGTGTGTTAATCTGCTGAAAATACCAATGGCCACTTGTCCAGCTGCATGGGAAGGGGCAGATGTGGCCTCGTGCTCTGGGTTTCTGTCTTTGTTCCATCGGCAGGCAGGAAAAGGTTTTCCCTTTCTGGAAGCAGCCTGCATCACTGCGTGTCTTCTGATAGAAAAAGCAAGATCTGTATAAATTCATAATGGCTGCAGTAATCTTTCTTCTTCGTGAAAAGCTGGTATTAATCAGGAGTGTCACAAACTGTGAATTTTATTGTGGTGATATTCATTATATGTGATGTACAAAGGGAAAACGTGATGCAGAAAGTGCAATGAATTGCATTTGTTGCAATGACTAGAGCTAAATGGAAATAAATTAAGCGTGATGTGTTTTAGGAGGTTCTGTGTTCTGTAGCAGGTATAAAAAACTGTCCAAAAATGTTGATATAGAAAAGATTTCTAAGGTGTAAACGGAGCTACAAATACAGCAAAAGGAAAATAAATTCATTTTGATGTACAGAGGCATATCCTTTGCTGTGCACTTAGCAGAGGGCTGCAGAAAGCACATATTCCTTCTATTCTAGAAATTTCCAGAACCCGGACAATTGCTACCTGTGGTTGCTGTGGGAACCAGAACTTTGTGATTCCAGATTTTAAGAGCATGAAGTCTCAGCCAAATGTGCCATGTCAGGGTGACTGCTGCCACATTAAAGAACATCGAGCAATTTGTGGTTAACATAAACACATTGGGAAAGGAGGATTCTGTCAGAGTAGAGACTTGGCTGGTGCTTTTTATCTGGAGAAAGCTGGGGATTTGGCAGCTCAATGGAGCCACGGGCTTTGTGAAGGCAGAGCTGTTTGACCCCAAATTGCCTTTTCTGTCCTGAAAGGAGGGAGAGGAGCCAGGAGTAGCTTGGTGGAGGAGCAGATCCCTCCAGAAGAGCAGAACCATCCCACAGCCCAGCCCCACAGACCGCTCTGGGCTGTTCACAGAGACCCCCCAGTGCAGCTCAGACTCGGGGCTCCAGGGCACACTGATGCTTCCCGGCTTCTAAAGCTCACCTGGGACCAGGAGGCATTTGATTTTTCATTCGACTGGAAGAATGTAACCAGGATAAAAGGGCTCCCTGATGAATGATTCAGGCTTGGCACATGATGGGTGATGGTTTTTGGGGCTCGGCACGGCCGCACAGCCGGGGTGGCACTGGGCTGCAGGTGCTGGTGCCGCCTGGGCAGTGCCACCAGAGCTGACAGATATCCACAGTCCTTCCTGACACCCTCAGGACACAGCCCTGAACCATCACAAATACACCTCTGCCTCCAGTTTCACCGCCCTGGCAGTGTTTGATTTTTAAGGGACACTTTAAAAAGCCGGTTTAAAAACCGCACCGAGGCAGAGCAAGGGCAGGAGGATCGGAGCAGGGGAGGATCGGAGCAGGGGAGGATCGGAGCAGGGGAGGATTGGAACGGGAGGATCGGAGCAGGGGAGGCTGGGCAGCAGCTGGAATCCCCAGTAACGAGGCCCTGGTGAGAACCTCAGAAGGAAATATCACCTGAACTCAGAGCAAAGGAAGGGAGGCTCCAGCTTGGATCCATCTGCAGTGAAATTTTATTGATTGTGTAAAACCCTTCAGGCAATTCTGCTCGCACTTGCGAAGGAGGATTTGGGTTTGTTCCCTGGGATGCCATTGTTTCCTGGCTGCCACGCTGCCTGGAATAGTCCTTCTGATTTCTTTTGTGCAGTGCCACAAGCTGCTGGAATAATCACTTTAAAATTCGTGTTTCTAGAAGCAGCTAGAAGGAACGGAGCCGTTCAGCTAAACCTAGTGTTCCTTGCAGCAGCGTTGCATTTCCGGCTTCTATAAGCACTGCTTTGCTGTGTTGGCACATTTCAGCTGGGTTTTAGCAACTGGCACTTCAGGAGACCTCAAATATTCCTGTGTAAAAGCTTATTCTGGCGAGTACACGGTGGCTTGTGCTTCTTCATTCTCAAAGGGCGTTGCTAAGTGCAGTAGGAATAGCGATTACTGTGCACAAACACGATAAATTAGAGGGACCACTTGAAACTCCAGCACAGAAGCGACGTGAAAAGCAGAAGTGAAGAGGGCCCTGTGTCAGCACAGAGTGGGTCTTGATGTTCAGGAATAAATTTGGGAGTAATAAATACCATGTGTTATTTTCTGCTCTGTGGAAGCAAGGGTTAAAAAGCGCAGCGCATCCGTTAAATTTGGGGGTTATTGCTTGCAGAGCTTCACTAGAGATGGTTTATAGAGACAATGAAACTAAAACCGATGGGCTATTTGATATTTTCTTCTATTCTTTCCAAGTCTCTCAAGCAGCAAAGTGGCAAACCACTTTGCTCCAGCCAGAGGTTTCCCAGGGAACTTGGGGCAGCTGGCTGGGGTGCCTGCTGTGTGCACATCTGGAACTCAGGAGGGTGCATGCACATCTGGCACTGAGGAGGGTGTGTGCACATCTGGCATTGAGGAGGATGTGTGCACATCTGGCACTGAGGAGGATGTGTGCACATCTGGCACTGAGGAGGGTGTGCGCACAGCTGGCACTGAGGAGGGTGTGTGCACATCTGGCATTGAGGAGGATGTGTGCACATCTGGCACTGAGGAGGGCGTGTGCACAGCTGGCACTGAGGAGGGTGTGTGCACATCTGGCA
>VWPU01007612.1:28404-39583 GCA_013398955.1 Callaeas wilsoni
CTGGCACTGAGGAGGGCGTGTGCACATCTGGCACTGAGGAGGGTGTGTGCACAGCTGGCATTGAGGAGGGTATGTGCACAGCTGGCACTGAGGATGGTGCGTGCACAGCTGGCATTGAGGAGGATGTGTGCACAGCTGGCCCTGAGGCGGGTGTGTGCACCGCTGGCATTGAGCAGGGTGTGTGCACAGCGGGCACTGAAGGCTGGGCGGTGTGTGGGCACAGCTCGGGGGTGGAGGAGGCGGGCGGCACAGCTGGCACTGCGGCGGGTGTGTGCACCGCTGGCATTGAGCAGGGTGTGTGCACAGCGGGCACTGAAGGCTGGGCTCTCTCTGTGTGTACAGCTGGCACTGAAGGCTGGGCGCTCTGTGGGCACAGCCCGGCGCTGGTGGGGCCGTGCAGCACAGCTGGCACTGAAGGCTGGGCGCTCTGTGGGCACAGCCCGGCGCTGGTGGGGCCGTGCAGCACAGCTGGCACTGAAGGCTGGGCGCTCTGTGGGCACAGCCCGGCGCTGGTGGGGCCGTGCAGCACAGCTGGCACTGAAGGCTGGGCGCTCTGTGGGCACAGCCCGGCGCTGGTGGGGCCGTGCAGCACAGCTGGCACTGAAGGCTGGGCGCTCTGTGGGCACAGCCCGGCGCTGGTGGGGCCGTGCAGCACAGCTGGCACTGAAGGCTGGGCTCTCTGTGGGCACAGCCCGACGCTGATGGAGCCGTGCAGCACAGCTGGCTGCCCAGTGCCAGCTGGAATTGCTTCTCTGAGCTGCTGCTTTAGTAACCAGGTGAGAATCCAGTTCCCACCTGTAGGGCAATGCCTCGTACTGCGTTGAGCGGGAAGATTTTCGGCTCGGGAGTTGATAAACAGGCAATGGAAATACCCAGTGTCTCAGCCACACATCGGTGTTTGCATAAAGAGCAGGAGTTAACTCTCCTAAAAAAGCAATTTCTGTGCTCAGCCCCCCGCAAAGCAAAGGGGGCTTTTACTTACTCTGAATAAATGTTCTCATTTTAAAAGGAAATAAATCTGTGAATTTTTATGATTATTTTGAATGATCTTACAGCACAATTAAAATACTGGCTTTTGTGTAGTCTTATAGGGAAATGATGGACTGTTTACAGATTAAAGGAAATAACAAACTTGCTGTTGTTGTCATTTGAGGATTCTCCTTTCGAGGGAAGGAGCAAACCTGCCCCTGCACTGGGAATGGAAAGATTTATCCCAAGACCATTGAGCCTGGAAGTCAGACAAGTTGAATCAAAATGGCTTTTTAATTTTGAACATCTTTACTGTAGAATTTTAAGAAACTCAGACTTGATGTTTTCTTTAACACTTTCATTAAATGCTTCTCCTAAAAACAGGGTTTGGGCCAAAGCAAATGGAACCAGCTTGGGTTTGGAAATCTGGTTTGGATTTTAAACCCGTGATAGTACACCACTTTCCAAATTCCAATTAACTAGATTCTTTTTCTTTGCATTTTTTCTCCATAAGCCTCTATTCTTTATGCATTTTTAATAAGCTTTATCCTGGGAAAACATGAGAGCGCTGACTGCAAGTGAGAAGAATAAAAGCAGTTGCTGGGTCACTCTGAAAATCTGAGGAGTGCTGGCAAGCTTGGAGAGCGAAGTAAAGCAATGAGGAAATCTGAGCTCTGGTTTTATTAGAAACTGTGAATGGAGATAAAACCTTTCACAAACCCTGTTTAGCTGAAAAAGAAAGAAAAAAGCAGAGTAACAGCAGGAGATAAACCTGTGGCTGGGCTCACACACGTGCTGATAGCGGAATCGACGCTGGAAGTTCTCGGTGTCCTTTTTCCCTCCCTGAATCTCAGAGCTCTGAGTTTGGGACTGGCTGATCCCTCCCTGAGGAGGCGGAGGATGCCCCAGGTCAGTGTGAAACACGCAGAGGAGAAATCCCTCCCAAACCCAGATCTCTAGGGACAAACAGTGATCGAGGTGATGCTTCCAGAATGTATCCTTTACATTTCTTTTTTCCTTTAAGGAGAGTAGATGGGCCTGGGGTGCCCAGCAGACAGGTTTGTCTCCAGTCTGTGTTCCAGGGGCTGGGAGCGTGGCAGGGAGTCACTGGGAGCAGAGCAGAGGCGGCTGGCGGGGGGCTGAGCCCACCCATCCCCTTCCCACCGGGCTGTGCATCCATGGGGATCGCTGGGCTGGAGCCCAGGAGCCAGGGTGAGGGCTGAGCCCCTGTTGGTGCCCCTCGCCAGGCCCTGGCACTGGCTGCTTTGCCCTCCAGCCCCTGCCATGAGCCACAGCTCCAGCCAGGCAGCACGGCTGAGCCCTCCCAGGCTGGGAGTGAGGAGCAGGACTGCCCCGGAGGGCTGTGGGCATGGACAGGCTCGATGAGGCTGCCCAGCGCTTGCTGCCCTGTGTTCCTTCCCACCCGCTCGTGTTTTGTAAATACTAAGAAACAATATTTAGTTGTTTGAATGAAACAGGCTCCTGATTTGAGACTAATCACTTGCAGTGGGTGGCTACAGAGCTGGTGCTGGGTGTTTGCTGTTCCCCAGCCCTGGCATGTGCCTTCCCTTAACCGAAACGACACAATCCCAGAAGTTTCCCCTGAACTGTGTCTGCTGTTTGCCGCTGCTCCCTTTTAGTGCCTTGCTGTCCTGAGGACACCATAACCTCTGGCTGAATGTGGGGTGCTGGAGCCAGCCCCCCATGGTCAGCAGCTGGGGCAGGCAGGTGCTGGAGCTGCTGGGGTTCCACGGATGGGTGCGGGGTGCTGCAGGTGAGTTCCGCTCACCTCCTCGCTGGCCCCACGGCTTCCCCAGCGCCAGGCACGGGAGCAAAAGCTCCCTGGAAAAGCTGCAGACCAGCCCTTTCCCCGTCAGAACTAATCAGCATCAGACGAGCTAATGGGGAACACAAAACCTATTTAAAAGCTACATTTACCACTTGGCTGATTCCATTACGTCGTGTAATAACCAGGTGTCACATTTCCTCTCCAAATGCCGATTTTAATGCTTTCCTGGCCTGCTGGGCTCAGCCGTGTGACGGGGTCCTCCCGGCTGTCCTTCTTGTGCCCCGCAGGACCCAGCAGTGGCCAGGAGGAGAGGGGATGTGGGGCGTGGCAATGGGCTGCATGGGTCACAGTGGGGAAGAGGGTGCTCGGACGCGTGCTCCAGATCCATTCCAGGGGTGGAATTGCAGTAGCTGAGCTGGATGTGATGCTGCCAGACCCGAGTCCCGACAGTCCTAAGGACACGGGGCTGATGGGGGGTGTTCTGAAGTCTCCCAGGTTTCCAAGGTTATCCCTGGACCTGGTCCACGTGCCGATGGCCTCAGCTCCCCGTGGCAAAGGCTTTCCAGCTGCTGGCTCTTGGAAGGGAGCAGCCCCTCGGCTGTGGGATCTTCTCGGTTGGTTTGGACGATCGGGACAGCTACAGATGAGAGATCTCTGAGGGTGGGTCTCAGAGTGTGCAGTTTATTTACGAAGGGCGTGGGTATAGTGGCCCTGCGTGGAGCTGCCAGCTGCAGCTCGGAGCAGGCCAGAAAAGAAAGAGGGGACGAGAAACAAAGGTAAGAGCGCGAGAGAGTAAGGGCAAGGCGAGGTAGTCAAAGGAGCGGGATAAGAGGGAAAAGAGAGAAGGAAAAGAGAGGGAAAAGAACACAAAGTGAGCGAGTGTCTCGTTTACAACACAATAAGTCTTCTTCTGTGTTGAAGATTCTAATTTCCGTTATCCTATTTAGTACAAGATACAAATCCTATAGCATTCCCATACAGCCTATAAGAATTGTTCCATTACCATGCTGCGTTACATTTTCAACTCCAGAAACTCTTCTTTGGACCCCTGCTGCCAAGCTAGCAGGGTCTGCTCTGACCCTTGGAGCTGTCTGCAGGCAGAGGGGATTGTTCAACAGAGAGGGGATTACCTTCAGCCGGCCATCCCATTGTTTTCCAGTTGTTCAGTAACTAAGGCTGGGTATCTCCAAGCTTGCTTTCATTTCAATCTCACTTCTAGTTTCCCTATTCTCAGCATCTTTTGCCAGGCAATCATATTTATAAGGCTTTCCTGTTTCATCTTCCCCAACACTTGGCGATTTCTGAGATTTGAGGGCTGAGCACCTTTGTTTCTAAGTCTCCGTGTAGCCCCCGTGATCACTGGATTACGCATGGTCTCTTTGGGAACAGGAATGGGTTTAAGAGATCTGCATGTGTTGGTTTGAAGGGGACACCTGTCCCCACCTTCCCTCCACTGAAACAGTCAAGCTGTGGCTTTCTGCCCTCTCTGTCAACCCAGCAGGGACAGGGACACGGAGCTGAGGCCACCCAGGGGGCTGCGTGGGGTTGGCTGGGTGTCTCCCCATGCAGTGCTGCCCTTCCCATCAGAGCTCCAGGGCACTGGGCGCCCGGAATCACCTGGAACAGTGAATTCCTATTTTGCGGTAATTCTTGTTTTAGAGCAGATATTTTTGCAAGGATTCGGGTGCTTAGTGAAAAGTAAATATCATCGGTGCTGCTCACCTGGCTTCCCACTGGGGCCGTGTCAGGAGCGACTTCACACAAGCCCCAAAGAACAACATAGATGCCAAACAAGTTCTGCTGTGGGATTGGGATAGGCCTTGTAATGCTAAAGTGAGATTTTTAAGTCCCAGACAGAGCTTCCAGTGCGCTGGATTTCTCCCAAGGTGAGAACAATGTTTTTTCAGCAAACCAAATGCTGTGCACATAACTGCTTGAGCTTCATCTCTTCCCTATGCTTATGAAGCTGGAATTCCTTTCCTAGCTTTTGCTTTTCTTCTGTTTTCCTTTCCCTTTGGGCCCTGAAATCTCACAGATCTCTACTCGCATTAGTAAGTGTATCCAGAATTAGAAGAAAACCTTATCTTCAGGCCTTGCTGATACTTTCTGTTCTTGGTACACAAGTGCCAGAAAAAAGCCCGTGAGTTTGCAGCTTGCACTCAAGCTGTCTTAGAGGGATCTGAAGTTCCTGGGAGTTCTGAAGCTCTTTTCTAGGTGTCTTGAGTCAAGCATCAAAGCTCAGTTGTCATTTTTACTCTCTTGTTTGTGTTCATGCTCTGGTATGTGTTACCCGTGGTGGTTTTTATCTGTAGCTACAGTTTTATAGAACAAGATTAAGGATGTAATTGCTTTCTTTGATTCTTAACAAGATCAAACAGAATGACAGAAATACCAGTAAAAGGTTTGGTAAACTGCTCAGCTACGGGAGCAGATGTGTACCTGCCTCTCGCGGCTGAAGGGCTCGGGGACCTCGGGGGATGCTCTCTCGGGAAGGAGAGGCCGCAGCCCCAGGAACTGCTGCTCGTGCACGAATTTGGTCAGAGCGGGGTTTCTTTCCCAAGTGCTTTTGACGGGTCAGAGACTGCAGGTGCACAGAAAAGTTGGGACAGCCAGGGAGATGATCCCAGGGGCGGTCTGGACACAGCCTGTCTGTGACCAGGCTGGGACTGGTGAGGCACGACGGACACTGGCACCAGCCGTGGTGCCCCCATCCAGCCGTGCTCTGTCGGGTGCTCTGGGTGCCCGGGGGCAGAGGGCAGCCCCTGGGGCTGGTGGGCTGAGTCTGAGGGAGTGTGCCGCTTTGGACACAAATCCAGGAGGAAACAACCCTAGAGGGGCGTCTCTCTCTCTCTCTCTCTCCTGCCTGCCCGGCGGCACCTCCCCCACGGGTTCGGGAAAATAATTTCTCGAATGAAAGTGAAAAAAACTATTTATTTAACAAACAGAGTCCCCCGCTGTCACGGGGACAAAAGGATATTGAAACCCCCTCCCTCGTCCCCTATAAGTGTACTATGAATTTTAGAGTTCTTTCTGTAGGTAAAACCTGCGTCCTGAGCTGGGCCGGGCCAGGCAGGGGCCGACGATCCCCCTTGGAGGGTCCTGCCGAGCAGGTCCAGAGATGGGAGCTGGTCTGGGATGAAAAGCAAGCCAAAAACAGTCCAAAAAGGAACAGAAGCTGCTGAGGCAGATCACAGTCCCTGCTCCGTTGAAAGCCGAAGAGACTAGAGAGCAAAAGTCCTCTAACCAACAAATGTTGTCAGAATCGGGAGAGAAAAGAATGCAAAACATTCTAGCTCCAAGGTCAAGCTGGCCGCTTTGAAGAGTTCTCTCGGCTTCTCTCTCCCCCTTTGCAATTTAAAGGTTCACCAGAGATCAAGCAGGCGATGGGGAATACGGTATGGTCATAGAATCACCCCAAGACAGGGAGCCAGAGCCGCTCGCTCCTCTCTGTGCCCCCCCTCAGTCGTGCCCTGCCCAGGGTGCGGGTCAGGAGGTGACAGCCTTGTGTGTGCTCAGCAAGACCCGAGGATGGCAGGGTGCTGGTGTCAGAGCTCAGCACAGCTCACCCTGCATGGCCAGGGGTGCTCTCTGACCCCACACTGCACCGTGACTCGAGGGGGCTGCGCAGGGAGCCCGCACGCTGCCCTGTGATGTAGCCTCGTGTTCCGTGTGATCCTCTGCTCCTGCTGGTGAGAACATCAGTGGTTAAATACAGGCACCCCTCTATCGGTCTGTGAGGCAAGAAGAGCTTGAGAATTCAGCTCGTGTGCAGGCAGAGGAGCCTGGAGCTGGCAGCAGAGCTGAGGAAATATGTCCATGCCATAGCTGTGTCCAGAGTGTGGGATTGCTGGACGTGGATCCTCTGGAGAGGGACAGGAGGTAGGAGGATTGAGGGTACTACTGAGGACAAAAAATGAAGTTTAGGATTTGAGGTTTTAGAAAAAATCTCTTTGGGTCCTCTCAAGGTTGCTTCGTGGTATGTGCTGTCGTCAAGTCAGCGTGAAGGTACTGACAAATGGTATTAAAATCCTGGAGGAATGCAACCAAAGCATCATATCATATTTTGTGCACCCTAACAGATATTCAGATAAGCAGAGGAGGAGGAGTATGACAAACGGATGTAGAAGGAAGCGTTCTGGGTGCAGGTGCAGAAATAAAGAGAAGGCAAGTCACAGGATTTTGTTTTCCTCTTTGAATTATCCTTTGCTCCTCTGAGATATGGGAGTGATAAGTCTTCGAGAAAGAAAAACCTTCCTCTCGGTGACCTTATGGATTTAAGATCTATTTCTAAACCAAATTTTCATAAAAAACCTGCCACATACAATCTCCAGATTAAACCTCATTTTATTTTCAGACAGACATGACCTTTCCCAGCTTTGGATATTAAATATCACAAAACCTGCTGCAATTTAAGCTGAGGATTTTACATTCAAATAAATGTAACTTAAAAGCAAAAGTAACTTCTCTGCGGAACACAGGGGACCACAGGGCTGGGAGGGGGGAAGCACTTCCTCCTCTCCCAAGGAGGCTCTCGCAGTCCATGCCCTGTCGTGGGCTCTGCTCCCCTCCCCAGCCCCTGGGACGGTCTCTCTTAGCTTGAAAGCAGCAATTTGCTCTGCTGTCAGTCCCCGTGGACGCTCTTGGGAAGGGAAGAAGGCATTCAGGGAATCCTTCCCAGTGGATGGCCGGTGCCATCACAGCGGCATCAGGGCAGAGCCTGCGTGGACAGGCAGCCACTGGTGCTGGGCTTTGCAAAGGGGGAAGAGAAAACACCGCCTGGTGTGAGAACGCTGCGTTTGCTGTGCTCATGCTCACCAAAAGATGCATCATTACGGGGGAATATGCACCGACATCAGCAGATTCTGTCTCTCCCTGCTGGAGAACGTGCTCTCAGTTGTAAAGCAAAGTTTGGCTAATTTGCAAAAACTCTAAACTTCAGCAGGGTTTTTCCATCCTTCCCTTTCAGCTGGAAACGCTGTTCAGGTAACAAATGTTTTGCGACAACAAATCAATGTTTCTCTCTGTAACAGAATGAACTCGACTTGCTCAGCTCCGGCTGCGCTCTTTGGTCGCTGTCAGTGTCTGAGCTCTCACGGGCGAAAGGAGGCATCTGAGCTCCTTAGCACGTGCTGAACTGAGCGTGAGCCATCGTCAGGAGGAGAGTAAAGCCTCCAGAGGAAAGGACAGTTTGGATAGACACGAATGTTAAACAGAAGAAATAGTGCTGGCCAAGGCTGGGATGAAATAAATAATCTTGGTTTGAGCTGGGAGGTTAATTTTGGAAGCTTTCCCATGGCTTTGCTCTGTCGCTTGGGGTTTTTTTGGTCTTGCACTCGAAATTTCGTGAGGATTAAATGGCTCCTCTGATTTCCAGTATTACTGCTTCGATAGCTGTACCCTAAATATCTCTCCAAAGAGGAGCTGTTGCACTTGCGCTACAGGTGCAGAGTTACAGCATCGTCAGAAAAAGGAGGTGGAAGGAAATCACTGCTGTGGGCAGAGCCGGGCACAGAGGGCTCACGGCAGGGAACACACCGCACGTGTGGTGCTGCCCTGGGTTTCTGCTCTGGTAAAGGCAGCTCAAAGCAAGGGCTGTGCAGGGCCGAGGCCAAGGGAAGGGACTGGCTGAGGGGTGGTAAAGGTGGGGGACTGCTGGAGTTGCAGGGAGCAGCAGGAGGGAGGGAGATGAAACGCTGAGAAGGGGATGTGGAGCATCAAATGGAATATTTGCACGCGGGTGGATCCGTGCTGTGCTCTGTGCAGGTGGAGAGTAGCAGTCAGCCAGGCTCTGGTGGGGTGTGTTGGAGGATGAAGGTGGGAGGGAGGAGGGCCCTTGGTGCACCCACACTCCTGCAAGCTCCAGGCATTGCAGTGGAGCCTGGAGGGACTGGACTCCCCGGCTCCTTCAGGCCATCTTCCCATTTATCCAGCCCTGATCTGGAGTCTCTGTCCGGGATTTGACACGATGCTGCTCATGCCTGCCCCGTCCCGCTCACGAAGCCAGTCTTCTCCCTGACACATCTCCCTGCTTCCAAACCTGCAAATCTGATTTACTTGGGTAATTCCAGCAGAAATAGCGGTGCTCGAAATCCACAGGCCCCACCACTGCTCCCCGAGGCCATGTTGCCAGCTCCCCTGCCCACCTCCCTACTGCCCCAGCTGTGGGGGCAAGCTCTGAGCAAACCAAAGCGCCCTAGAAGTCCAGGAGAACCCCGAATTTCCTGACGCATCTATTCAGGCCACATATGCGAGTTGCCATGGAGATGTGCTGAGCGCGGGCACAACGCTCCAGCGATGGAGTCTCACAGCCAGAGGCATCTGTTAATCTTATTTTTATCAATTTTTAAAGAGGGTATGATGGTGGTATCTTCCCCACCTTCCCCTCATCTCTTGCAAAGCTTGGCATTTGCACTCGCTGAGAGCACGGGCTGCAGCGACTTTGAAAACGAACCTTAACGAACGTGAAGCTCCGGAGTGGGGAACGTGTGCTCCGAGAGGTGGAATTTAGTAGCAGGGAGCTGCCACCTTTGACATACAGCTGCAGCTTTAATGAGGGGGAGATTGACAGCCCAGGACAGGTAAAAGGAAGATGCTCCTTTGCCTCTGCCTCGGGGGGTCATGGCTAAGCTGGGGCCCGTGGCCAGGTCAGGAGGAGGAAACGGAGCTTTTATTTATGAAACTCTGATTCAGTGTCCATCTGCAAGCGGATCTTTTAATTGGATTTTCTTTCTTCTTGTCCTGGGTACCTGACTCCAGCCATGCTAGTGCCATGTTGCAGAGGGGATGGGTTGGTGCCTGGCCCAGCTGGGGCAGCCCGGGCTGTGCAAAAAGGAGCACACGAGCACCCAACACGGCTCCTCCTGCTCTGGCACTGCGGAGGCAAAGGGCAGGTTGGAGCCTGGCCGTGCTCCTGCTGCAGTGCTGAGCTCCGGGAGGGCCCAGGCAGGGTGGGACCCCCGCAGCAGGCGAGGGCTGGGACGGCTGCTGGTCACCAGAACTGGCGTGGGAGCACACAGGGGTGTCCAGGCAGAGCGCGTCTGTCCGTTAGCAGCGGTGCCATGTCCTCAGCAGAGGCTCTGAAGGTGCAGCAGCGTCTGAAGTCCTCACACAACAGCCGCCGCAGGAGGATACAAATGCTGAGTAGCAGCAGTGTTCTAAGGAAGAAATAATTATTTAATACAAAGCGAATGTCTGTGTTTTCCTCATTTTCCACATGATTTTATTTAGCTAAGTGCCATCAAGTCTCAACAATGGGAACATTTCCACTTCAGCTCTGACAAAAGCCAGCCTGTCTCTCGCAGTAAATCACACTCCCTCCACTAAGGCTGTTAGAAGTCACTATAAAAATGACACAAAGGACCACACAGGGCGTGAGCCAAAAACAGCAGGGAGAGGGGGGAAATAAAGCAGTTATGGCCCTTATCTCCACAAAGTACACTTTCCAAAGAGATTCCCAAGAAGAATAGCCTGGAGAGTCTTGCTGCAAGCCAGAGAGCGATGATGTGGTGATGTTACTGCTCATATAGTGTCCAGATTTTCAGCATCATGGTGGTGCTTGAAGACATCGATGAGGCTCAGGCCTCGTTAAACTCTGCAACCATGGAATGAAAGGCTGGTCTCCTCCTGGGAAGGTCCATACCCTGACCTTGAGCTGAGCAGGCTTGTTCTGAGCCCAGGACATTGGTGGGCAGCACTGATGGGATGGAACGCTGGTGCCTTGGGAGGTGGCATTGCCAAACTAGAAAGTGATGCTTCAGTAATTAGCACAAGTTGAACCCTAATGAGTGTTCGCCAGAATAAAATGACCTGGGGTGAGATCACCTTCCCTTCTGGGGCTGGGGAGGTGACTCTGTGCCATGTCCATGCCTGTGCTGTGTCTGCTCTGCTCCTGCCCACCCCAGGCTCCTGCCAGCCCCGGCCACCTGTGGGGACACAGTTATTTCTGTGTCCTTGCATGCAGCTGTGTGCAGAAGTGTCTCTGGAATCCAACAGGATTCACTCTGGAGCACATAACACAGAATTATGAGAGTCATTTGCCTGAGTATTATCTAATCTTGGAGCTAAACTGAGGTCTGTGCTGATGTGGCCACATTTTCTACATGAGTAATCTGCAAAGAAGACGCTCTACATAAATGCCACCTGATTTTGCTTGGATTTAATCCCCTTTATTTATTGCGCTGTTGTACCTGTTTTTTATTTTCCGTTTCTCTTCTGGCGCTTTACCTCGCAGCACCTGCGGTGCTTTATCCTGCACCAGGACATCTGCGTGAAGACAGCACCTCCGTGTCATTCTCTGCTTTGATGTGAGAGAGGAGAAAACAGATGCCAAAATAACCGCGCGTTCTAAAAACAGTACCACAGCTCCTCACAGCGCTGGCAGTGAGGACTCTGGGGGCAGCTGCCAGCCCTGCCCTGCCCTGC
>VWPU01007613.1:0-20988 GCA_013398955.1 Callaeas wilsoni
CTCCTTCAGGCCCTGCAAGGCCATAGTGAGGTCACCCCAAAGCTCCTTTTCACCAGGCTGAAAATTTCATGGATTTTTCATGAATCCTTTATGGATTTTTTTTTTTATTATCACAGTCAAATGTGTCTCTTAAAGTCTGATTCAGAAATCTGAGTGTCTGGGTGTGGCCTTCAAGGTCCCAGTTGATTCTTTGATCTGATATCATGCTAAGGACAAGTGTTGGCTTTTTGGGGTGTGATAATTTCCACTGTGTGGTTCAGTACAATAACAATGAAAAATCAGCTTGGGTGATTTTAATACTCATAAAAAAATTAAGGGTGAGGGTCAGCCGTGGCTTTCCATGGGGTTGCTAAAATGAGAATGTCTCAAAAGCAGTTTGGGAGGTTTTTTGGGAAATCATTTGTGACTCAGAGACCTGAACTGGTTCCCCCTCACCCATGAGAGCCATCACTCTCTCCAGGCTAAAATCCCAGAGATTTAAGAGCATTTCCATTCCAAAGGCCAAAATTCCTTGGCATCCTCTCTTTACGTGCCCCACAAGACACTTGAAATCCCAGTGTCTGCTTTTCTGCACCAAGCCATGTAAACATATTCACTATTTTTATCACCAGCAACTGCCACAAGGATTTAATCCTCGAGTTTCCAGGGAGGGAAGAGTTCCATGCATGTTCCAGCTCCTCAGTAAATTCATGATGATCCAGCAGGTTTTGCAGGAGTGAAACAAAGATACTGAAGGAAAAGTGATGAACAAAACTTCCAGACTCTAAACAAAGTTGGAGGAGGATCATTAAATCAATGCTGGTTTTAATTTTATTTTTCTTACCAAAGGAAAAAAAAAAAAAAAGGGTCATGAATTCTTATCAAGCTTCCTTAAAGGACAGCTTGGCATTGGCTCTGACTTCTTAAAATTAAAATTATATTGATTTTCCATTTTATTAAATAAATGTGCCTCCCTGAGCTCGCTTTAGGAAAAGAAAAATGTTTTCAGTGCAATTTTCTCCTCAGCAATTGCCTGGACTTTGCCTGTGGAATGCTCATCTCCATCCAAATTAAGGGACAAAAGGATTACGCAGAACAGCCCTAATTCCAAGCCATTGGTGGGACAGGGCAAGTTTCACCTTCTCAGGCAAATAAATAAAAGCAAATTCTCTCGGTGCTTTGGTTTTAAAACTCTCCATGAATGTTTGCGTTGCTTGGGAAAGAAACTAGAAGCTGCAGAAAAGTGGGATTTGAACACTATTGAACCTTTTGGGATCAAAACTGGCAATTCCTAAATGGGCAAAGCTGGGAATTATTCCATCCATTAGAGCTTGGTGGGATCTTTGTACCTTAGGAAGATGGGAAAGACCATTCCTAATAAAAAGCGTCCCTTGAACTTGGGGACAAAGGGACATTTTTGAAAGGAAAAAGATCCACCCTGGTTGCCTTTGACCCTTCAGATGGACAATAAGGAGAAGCTGAGGTGGCAGATCCCAGAATTTGGTGGAAAATTCCTGTTTTCCCTCCCTGATCTTGGGCCCAGTTTCCCTGGAAGGGTAAAAAAAGCTCCAGACAAGTCAGGTTTTTATGGAAGAAACCCTTCCCTGGGAGGCTGGGGAGGCCCTGGCACAGAATCCCAGAGCAGCTGTGGCTGCCCCTGGGTCCCTGGCAGTGCCCAAGGCCAGGCTGGCTGGGGTTTGGAGCAGCCTGGGACAGTGGGAGGTGTCCCTGCCATGGCAGGGGTGGCACTGGATGAGCTCTGAGGTCCCTTGAACCCAAACCATTCCATGATCCTATAGGATAAGAAGATTCCAAAGGAGCTCTTAGTGCTTCCTGTGCTGTGCGTGATTGAAAAGGAATAATTTGGGAAGTACTATTTGCATAAAGGATTTTAGGACACAATTTAAGCCCCTGAGAGATGCCAAAACTCCCTTTTTTTTTTTGGAAAGCCAGTTAAGACTCCATCACATAATTTACAAAACACGAGCACTCAAGAGCTGGGAAATGAATAATTTAAGAGCTCATTAATCTCACACTCCCCACATGATAAACACAATTATCTATCAGAGCAGCTCTGGAGAAGTGAACATTTCATCGCCACACAAAGCCCATCCCTCTGATTCCAGCTTCAAAATGTTCCATCAGGAAATATTCAACCAAAAACATGGAATAAAACAACAGTGACACAGGCAGGGCCACATGGGAGCCGAATTTCTCACCCTGGCATTCCATGTTTTCCTTCTTTGTTCCACTTTTGGAATGGCAGGAGCGGTGGTTTTCTGCTGGGAACTAAGTTTTGAACCCAAACTCTGTTTTTTCCATGCTGGCTGTGATGGGATTCGGAGATAAGGGAAGGTTAGGAAGTGCTGCCTAAATCTCCTGTCAGATGGATTTGAGATGGATTTTTGGTAGGAGTGAAACAATCCCACAAAATCCAATTTTAATCACATTTTAGAAGGGAAATATAATTCTGGGTTTGGAAGGAATAATAATGCCTTTCTACATCCGTTTTTCTGCAGTGGAATTACACAAGGAAACATCTTCCCTCTGGCATTCCTACAGGAAATTCCAGGGAACTGAGCATTCCTTACCTTACAGCATTTCCATAAAAACACCTTCTCTTACATTATTTTATTTCTACGAGGGAAAAAACACCTTTTCATGAAAACCTTCAGGAATATCCCAGGACACTCCAAATTACACTCAATTTTCTGGGCTTATTTCTATCATGGACCAGTCACAGAAAGCTTTTAAAGACACACTTTTGGGGTTATCTGGATTCCAGGGAATTGTGACATTCCTGGATGTGTATTTTTTCTACCTGGGCTCACAGGTTGACAAATAGTTTCAGGTGTCCAACACCTGTGCTCTTCTCCATTGTTAAATGAAGATCTTTTTTCCCCCTGTTTTATATTCCCTTTTATTATATTCCCTTTCTTCCCAGACTTTCTGCCCTAGACCCTACAAAGTAAAACACAAACTCCTGCTCTTCACTCACCAATTTGCATCCCAAATTATGGCAGCTCCAAGACTTTGTCACTTCCTTTCTCTTTCTCTTTCCAGAATGTTTTTTTTTATTTTATAATTTTTATTTCCTCCAGTTGTTTTCCTTTCCTACTGACGTTCTACCTCTGCCAGATTTTTCTCTTGTCTTCTCAATTTTCTCCCTCATCTTTAAAACTTTTACCCAGGAGAGCTGCTAATGCTCTGCAGTTGTTGGTCCTTGACTGTTTCAAGGGATTTAAAGGAATCCAAGGATCAAAAAAATCTTGGAATTTACCATATTTGTGCTTGTTTTCAGTTGAGCAGATCTATTTGAAAACAACTGCTTGACTCCTCCTTCCTGCCCAGTATTCCTGAAACTCTTCTCTTTCCATTGCTGTCCAACCTCACTCATGGACTGGGAAGGACGAGGGGTGCAGGGTGCTCCTCCTTCCTGGCAGGAGTGGCTGCAGGCTGGAGGGACATGCCATGGAATCACAGAATTCCAGAATGGTTTGAGATGGAAGGACCTTCGAGATCATCCAGTGCCACCCCTGCCATGGCAGGGCCACCTCCCACTGTCCCAGGCTGCTCCAAGCCCCAATGTCCAACCTGGCCTTGGGCACTGCCAGGGATCCAGGGGCAGCCACAGCTTCTCTGGGCACCCTGTGCTAGGGCCTGCCCACCCTCCCAGGGAACAATTCCTTCCCAAGATCCCATCTCTCCCTGCCCTCTGGCAGTTCGGAGCCATTCTCCCTCTCTGTCACTCTCTGCCCCTATAAAAAGTCCCTCTCCCTCCTTCTTACAAGCCCCTGGAAGGGGCTCTGAGGTCTCCCCTCTTCTCCTGGCTGAACATCCCCAGCTCTCCCAGCCTGGCTCCGTAGGAGAATAAACAGCCATAAACCCCACTGGAGTACTCTGGGAGCAGGAACCCCATGGGAAAAGTTAAAAAGAATACATTTTTTCTGGCGGCTGAACAATGTGCACTTAAATCTGCCAGCGCTCCCTGTGCTTGCAGCAGCTTGTGTCCCATTGTCCATTCTCCAATATCATTCAGCCTTGTAACATCTGAACAAAACCAGGGCAGCAGGAGTGACACGTTGGGCCTGCTGGTGATTAAATGCCCGGGCCCTGTCACCCCAGGCAAAGCAGAGATTGAGCTCAGGGAATTTCTTTAATTAATTTTAACCTCACTGGCTTGAGATCTGCATCTCCAACTGCCGTGGTTGGGAAGGGCAGAGCTGGGAGCCAAGGGCTGATGTGGAGATATAAATGTGTATATTTATATATGGGCGCAGCATTCACTGGAAACTGCTTGGAGTCTTTTCCTGCTTCTCAGGGCAGTTTCTGACACCAACACTGATCCTCTTTGTGCCTCCAGCTCTCTGGGGGTGAGAGTGCAGCCAGCAAACAGAGGCAGAGAAGCACTTCAGCACTACATGGCAGCCTCAAAATAATGCTTGGATGGTCCTGACTGGGATGGCAAAATCGAATCCCAGGATCCCTGAGGCTGGAAAAGCCCTCCCAGCCCATGGAGGCCAAGCTGTGCCCAATGCCCACCTTGTCCCCATGATGCCCTGGAGAGGCTGCCCTGGAGCAGAGGCTGGGCAGAGGGAAAGGATAAAGGGCAGGGATTTATGGAAAGGCCTTCCCAGGGTGCACCTTGGGCAGTGCAGGAGTCTCGCAGAGACTGCACCCAGGATGGACACAGCCACACGTTTTTGGGACAGATAGAAGTTCTGTCCATTTGCATATCAGAGGTTAATTGTGCAATTACAGCTTCAGGCAGTGCAGTCCCATTCTCTCAGTTTGCTCCCCCCAACTCACTTTTGTTTCCATTTCTCGGGGCCTGAGACAGTGAGGTGTCCTTGATTCTCAGGCCTGGAGAGGAATTGTTGTGTCTGACCAAAATGGGAAAAGCAGTTGCTCACACTCTGTATGGAGCTCAGAGTTACACACTAAAGAATTGCAGGACTACAGATACATGAAAATGTAAAAGCTAAAATCCTAAGGCATCACCCAGCCCAGAGCACTGAGTGCCACGTCCACGAATTTCTTGGACACCTCCAGGGATGGGCACTCCAAACCTCCCTGGGCAGCCCCTGCCAAGGCCTGAGCACCCTTTCCATGAAAAAATTCCTTCTGAATTCCTCCCTTTTCCCTGCCATACTCATTAATGCCAACCCAGCCTTTAGATGTCTACACCAAGAACAGAATTTGCCCCACGACACTTTGGAGGCCAATAATATTCAACAACCTCCTTGAAGATGAAAACCAAAGGAAGCGATTTTGTCCCAGTGAGCCAGCCCTGCAGCTTCTCCAAAGAGAAACTTGTGCACCTGCAATTTGTGCCCTAAAACCATGAGCTGGGACATTCCAGGTGCTGCCCAGGGAGGTTTGGAGTGCCCATCCCTGGAGGTGTCACCTGGACGTGGCACTCAGAGCTCTGGGCTGGGGACAAGGTGGGCATCGGGCACAGCTGGGACTCCATGGGCTGGGAGGGCTTTTCCAGCCTCAGCAATTCCGGAATTCTCTGAGTTTCTTCTCCTTCCTTGGATCATCCTTGGTCAAAGGCTCAGGAAAGAGGAGCCCCTCACTCCCAGCTCCCGGGAGGCTGCCCAGAGGCACTCAGGGGACAGAATTTGACCCCTTTTTAAAGCCTGGTGCACATTCTTGAGCTGTACAGAGAATTTGAGGGGGTGACTGAGCACCAGGAGTGAGGTGAATGTGCAACAACCCCCCAGCAGCCGGGTAACGAAGGGTAATGTTCGTTAATTTGTTAATTATGGAAGTTTTGCAGCTCAATGCTTCATATTGACCAAATTGCCAGTTTGGCTCTGCACAATTACTGTCTGACTTGATAAATATCTCTTTAATTGGCAGAGCTTGCGTGAGATGAACTTTTAAATCACGGCATTTCCACACAATGCAGTGTGAAATTTCTTTCCACTCTTTTTTTTTTTTCCCCCACTAGAAATGAGTCACAAAGAAGTGGATTTAAGATATATTGCTATCTCCTTTTTAAGTGGAGTCAGAATGGCTGTACCAAAGCCGAAATCTTGCCAGCATTTGGTGCCAACACTTTGATCCATACACATGAACTGGATATAGACATAAGAGCTTACTAAACAAACTGGACAGAGTCCCAGTGGGAACACTCAAAAATGTATTAATCAAAGTCAAGCGGCAGAGCAAATTGAACCAGTTCATTAATTATGAAAATTCTCTCACCAAGTGACATGTTGTTAACTGTGTGAGGACTTAACACGTTTGAATCCATGGGCTTCCCTCCCTATGAGCAAAATTTCTTTGGAAATGGGAGCTTCCTTTTTTTCCTTTCCCCTGCTGGGTTTCCAGCAAGGAAAAAGGGCAGAGTCAGAAGCACGGACACGGCGCTTGCTGCAGGAAGAGACTTTGCAGAGGTCAGTGCTGAAAGAGTCAAGGAAAAATGGGATGGTCAAGAATTTTGGGAAGAAAACTCTTGAAGGAAAGGTTGGAAAAGAGCCCTTCAGGATCATCCAGTCACCCCAGCAGCACCAGCATCACCCCAAACCCTGTCCCCACATCCAGACTCCTCCTGAACACTCCCACAGACAGTGCCTCCAAACCTCCCTGGGCAGCTCATCCCAAGGCCTCACCACCCTGGCAGGCAAAAATAATTTTTAGTCTCTAATCTGAACCTAATTTGAAGATTATCTGGCTACCTGTTACCTCTTAAGCAAATACCAGAAACCCACGGGTGCCCCCAATACCCATCCACATTGTTTTCCTTGCTCCCAGCAATAGAATGGTTGTCTCCAGAAGAAAACCCGGAAAAAAGATGTATTTTTAAAGTGTCTTTTGCTGAACGTGGTCTCAGACCAAATTACAAGAGATAGCCTGAGATTGCCAGCAAGGATGCAAAGCTCATTTATTTACAGTCCCTTTAGAAAAGGAGAGCAAGGGGTGTGGATGCTGAAATGCTGTGAGCAGGGAAATTTTCTCCTCTTGCATTCATTCTGTGAGAACTTGTCCTTTGCTGTGTAAGCTATGTAAACAATAGATAGGGTTTTTGTAAATAGCATTCATATCTGGTATCTTCTGACCTCGTGTACATTATATTAGGAGAAAACATTTCTAAGTGGGTGTCTGAGACTGTGACCAATCACCCTAGGAGAAGTGTGAGCACTGTTCAATTGCTTTATGGAACTAGAATATAGAAATGGTATTGTAAATGTAATAAATCATTCATTCCTCGCTCTGACTCCTGCCTCGCTGCATCTCTGAACCCCTGCTTGGAAACCCACAAAGGGGAGTGGGAATTATCAAGTGTTGGGAAGGAATACCGGCTTTGGAATGTTGGGATCACCAGTCCCGTGGATGCTGGAATTACCAGCCCTGTAACGCCGATGTTCTCTCGCCTCCCGATTTTTAGCACCTGGATTTTAAACACAACGAAAGAATGTGGTTTCAGAGTTATTTTGATTTCCAAAATGATTTAAATAAACACATTTCCAGTGCAGGAAAGAAGAGACAACTTCAGCCCCAGCCTTCCAGAAGCTGGACGTGAGGCAGCCATGTGGGATTCCTCTGGAATCCATAAATATGGGCAGGTCCCAGGTGGGATCATCCTCCCAAACCCACTCACCTCTCCTGGAATGGGATGAATCCAGGGATTCATCCTCCCAAACCCACTCACCTCTCCTGGAATGGGATGAATCCAGAGATTCATCCTCCCAAACCCACTCACCTCTCCTGGAATGGGATGAATCCAGAGATTCATCCTCCCAAACCCACTCACCTCTCCTGGAATGGGATGAATCCAGGGAGGCTGGAACTGCTGCCTTAGGTTAAGCCCTGAACCTCGAGGCAGCCGAAGCTTTTCAGGAGGATTTTCACGCCCAGTGAATATTCACATTATGTAAAATATCCCTAGATCTGACCCAAAGCATTCAACAACATTTGAGCAAAGGATGTGGGCATTCAAACTTTGTTCCTATAGTGAATCCAGAGTTACTTCCATAAATTCTCTCCTCCACACTGACTAATTTTTAAAAATTGTTCTGGCATTTTCCTGATTTTTTTTTTCTTCATCGCCACATTAAAATTAAATTTAAGGCTGAGAGTTCAACATTTAGGGTGAAATTAAATCTACTTTTACGCAGTGCCGTTGATTAATTATTAGCCACAGAAAGTCTCCATGGATTCCAAGCTGTGTCACTCGTCTACAAACTGAGGATATGGGAAACATTCCAAGAAAAAGGCACGTCCAGGAGTTAAATAAAAACTGTTTGTCACCTGTAAATTCAATATTAGGGGAGTTACCAAACAGGAGACTGAGCTTTGCTTCAACACTGACTGAGATCGCGAGCTCTGACTGAGATTTAAGGAGCACGCTCTCCTGGGAATAACTGAATTTTATCCCTACAGGTGTCTGGTCAGGGAAAGGTGATCATCTTTTTGCTTTCCCTGAGGAATTGCAGATGAAAGATGATTTTTCTTACGTGCCCATCACCCATTATCCCTAAATCCTCCCAAAATCCACAATATTCCTGCAAAATCCCCTTTTCTTTAACAGCAGCAATCAGGAATTAAGGAGACTGCTCAGCATACTTAATATTTATATATTTAATATTATTATATGATTATCTACAATATATACCATATATTAAAATCTATTATATACTATATATTGTATGTTATTTTACCTTTAATATAAATTTATACTTAATATTCATATTATTAAATAGCATTATTTAATTATTTTCCTCTGCTTTTATCCAGCAGTTCTGGAAAGCAATCCCATCCTGGGAATATCAAACATGGTTTTCTCGGGAAGCCACTCAGGAGGAATCCCAGGAGGAAAAATTGACTCTCCAAGAGCCTGGGGGGAAAGGGGAGAACTCCCTTGGTCCCACTGCAGAGCCAGGGCAAGGCCGTGCCTAAGTGACAATGGCTGTTGGCCTAAATCCTTGTTTTTTACATGGAAAATGGGATTTTCCTAAATATCTGAAGTGTTGAAAAAATGACATTCAAGTTCGGGGCAACAGAAAAACCTGCTTTGCTCTGTGGAGTCCATGAATATGGAAGGGTTTATCCTGGAATTCAGGACGTGGGGGCTGTTTTAGTCATGGAATTAAGCAGGTGGGTGAAACCTCTCTTTGTGTGCTTACGGAGAGAAATATTCTCTTCTTCCACCTATAAAATCCTCCAACCCACTGCTAAGACAGCCATGTAGCAACATCTAGTGACCACAGCAGGATAAGGCAGGAAAAATTTGGGAATGAGCTCCTAAACACACATTTAAGTCTGAGGATAAGCTAAAAAAAATAGATTTTATTCTCTTGCCTCGTCAAGGTTTTGTTCCACCTTAAAATTAACTCGTTCCTACAAAATTCCACTAGATGGAAAATCTCTCTCCCTAAAATAACATTAAAAATAAATTTTAAAAAGTTTCCAAGATTCCCCACAATAAAAAGGGTCAAAAAAAGAACACCAAACTCAAAGAAATTTTTGCTGTATTAATAAAAATAAATTTGCATTTCCCACCCTGCTTTTAAGCAGGTGTAAAACCATTGAGATCTCCATGGTACAGAGTGAGAACTATTTGTGCCTCTATTTAAGGGTTCAGAAATTAATCTAAAACCTATAAAAACCCAGGAAATTAGGTATTTTAATTAATAAACATGTTTAACAAATGGCATCTACCCTGCTTGTGTGGACAAAGTTCAACTTCAGCAGAATTTTTTTTTTCTTATTTTTTCACTTTTAAATATTGCTTTTATTTGCTGGGAAAAGCCAAACGAAGGCAGGACGTTTTCATCTGCTTTTTTTAACCACTTCCATGCTCCAGCTGCTTCCCAGATGATTTTTATCAGGGACCCACGAGGCAAAACGCACAATTCCTTGGGTAAACAAATTACAGGCAAAGAGACCAAAGTGGCAAATTTTGTGGTTTTGTACATCAGCAATTGCAGATCTGAACCCCTAGGGGCTGATTTGGAATGGGATCCACATCCACGAATCTTGGTGCCTTTGGAAAATTCATCCCAGCCATGACTGGATGGAAGTTTAAAGCAGAGTTGTCCTTCTTGGGTCTCACCCCATGTGTAGAGCTCCGAGCTCAGGGAGGAATTCTGCAGGAATTTGTGGATTTGGGGCTCAGGGAGGTGTTTTGGTGGTGGGACTGGCAGTGTTTTCCTCATGGTCAATGGTTTCAGGGGTCTTTCCCAACTTTGGTGGTTCTGAGATTCTCTGAAGCAGCTGGGTTTGGACAGGGATGACCTTTCAAGGATGGCTCTTCCAGAAGGAACCTGGACACGGGGAGTGAGTCCTGAGGGAGCGGAATCAAAATCCCAAGGGGAAGGCAGAGGGAATCAGACTGGGAATCACAAAATCATACGGATTTGGGTTGGAAGGGAACTTAAAGATCATCCAATACCACCCCTGGCATGGCAGGGACACCTCCCACTGTCCCAGGCTGCTCCAAGCCCCAGTGGCCAACCTGGCCTTGGGCACTGCCAGGGATCCAGGGGCAGCCACAGCTGCTCTGGGAATTCCATCCCAGCCCCTCCCCACCCTCCCAGGGAACAATTCCTGCCCAATATCCCATCCATCCCTGCCCTCTTTCAATTTGAAGCCATTCCCTGTGGCCTGTCCCTCCAGCCCTTGGAAATTGTCTCTCTCCATGTTTCCTGTGGGCTCCTTCAGGCCCTGCAAGGCCACAATGAGGTCACCCCAAAGCTTCTCCTCTCCAGGCTGAACAATCCCAGCTCTCCCAGCCTTTCCTCCCAGCAGAGCTGCTCCATCCCTCTGCTCATCCTGGTTCCAAAGCCCCTCCATCCACCAAGTTTGAAGCCCTGATTTTCCCAAATTAAACATTCACCTGTCTCAACAGGTGAATGTTTAATCCCATTATTTCCTATTTCCCTCCCAGACCCGTGGGATAACTCAGTGAAGCATTATTGATCTTTTTAATTCTGGGTGACTGAAAATTCCCATGAAAATTCATCTGATTACTTAAATGAATTCATTTAAATGAACGACCTCTTGGGGATCCAAGCTCCCTCAGTCTCCCGAAATTCCTAAACATGGGAAAGGAGCTATTTTGAGGCATTTCTGTTATGATTTTGCCTGAAAATCATATCCAAAGGCTGATTTGTCTGACAGAACACATGAAACTCCAGTTTTGGGAGAGTGCAAAGATTCCCCTGAGTAGCTGAACTATAAAAAGTAGGCTCAGGGAAAAAAAATTAATTAAGAATTCAGGTAAAAGAAGTATCTGAGATCTATGAATCTATTATTATTATATATACTGACATAAACCTCTCTGTCAATCCACCTATTTAAATAATATATTTCCCACAAAACAGCATAATCCTCCATCCAGAAAAGCAAAAAATGAGCTAATTATCGTGATTTTTGAGGGCAGGAAGGTGAAACATCTCAAATTTTCCCAGCCAGATGCTTTCCTGACAATGTGAGGATACTCCCAGCCCTCGCAAGCGCCGTTTTGTATCCACATGTGCCAATTTTCATTCTTTGAAAGCCCTCAGAAGTCAGGTTTAGCACACATGAGTGCAGCTGATGCCTTTGATTGAGGATATTGTTATTGCTGAACACACTTCTGTCACGTTTGCTCATCTGAGAGCACCCTCGGAGGAGTTTTCTGCAGCACAGCCCTCTCCCGTTTGATTTTACATGTGTTTGTTCTCCTGAAAGGCTTTTAGCCCTCAGGTAAGGATTAGACAACGATTTGGCTGCCTTAAAAGACAGAAAAAAATAGACTTTGCTGTCATCATCAGAAGCCAGAGGCTTCGTTTTGTTTGCCACGCTGGGGGTGGTGTTTCTTCTAGGGGATGAAAAACGGAATAATTTTGGTAAACTGAGGCACAGAATCTCAGAATATGAGGAGCTGGAAGGGATCCAGGAGGATCATCAAGTCCAGCTCTTAGGGGAAGGATCCATACTGGGATCAACCCCACAGCCTGGGTGGTTTTAGTACCGGGCTCTAACTGGGATTCCCACCTCGGTACTGGGGGTGTAAGAATGGAAATCTTTCACAGAAACTTCAGGTTTGGGGTCCTGAACACGAGGAAGTTGTGGAGCTGTTGGAACAATTCCAGAGGAGGCCATAAATTGATCCCAGGGCTGGAGAGCTCTGGAGCCAGGCTGGGAGAGCTGGGGGTGCTCACCTGGAGGAGAGAAGGCGCCAGGGAGAGCTCAGAGCCCTGCCAGGGCCTGAAGGGGCTCCAGGAGAGCTGGAGAGGGACTGGGGACAAGGGATGGAGGGACAGGACACAGGGAATGGTTTAAAACTGGAAGAGGCAGGGCTAGATGGGATTTTGGGAAGGAATTATTCCCTGGGAGGGTGGGGAGGGGCTGGGATGGAATTCCCAGAGCAGCTGTGGCTGCCCCTGGATCCCTGGCAGTGTCCAAGGCCAGGTTGGACTGGGGCTTGGAGCAGCCTNGTGTCCCTGCCATGGCAGAGGTGGCCCTGGATGGGCTTTGAGGTCCTTTCCAAGCCAAACCATTCCAGGATTTTATGATTCTGACGTTGACAGCAGCACAAGGCCAGCCCTGGGATCGCTGCCTGAACAGACTCGGGATTTGTGTGTAGGAAACCTGGATACGAAATGGCTCCCAGACAATTTGGACCTCGGGAACAGCAACAAGTGCAAGAGAAAATGTTCTCTGGATTAAATCCCTGACACGCCCAAAAATGGTGTCAGAGATTAAATCCGTGCTAAGTGCAGTTAATGCCCAGGTTTCAGCAGAGGCGCGTAAAGAAGAAATTAAACTCTTTTAGGGACCAGGTGACTAAAAAATGAAGCCCCCAATGTTGATCAAAGCATCAGCACAGAGCTAATCGTGAGGAGAAACCATCTGGTTTAGAAGCATTTGGTTTCAATATGGGAAAAAAAAAAGAGAACTTGGGCTACTGATCAACAGATCTGGCTTTCCTTCTGCTGTTTTATTGGGAATTATAGCATAAAAAATCAGAAAAGCCAACAAAGAAAGCAGTGAGGAAGCACCAAACAGAAGCTGTGGTAAGGTGATGCAGAGAAAAAGCTGAGAGAGTGAATTTTTAATGCCAGCGCTGTCAGAAAAATCTGGAATCTGTTGCAAAGATGCGTCTCCTGCTTTATCCGAAAACATAAGACATTGATTCAAGCCTCTGTTTCAAACTGGAAACACCTGGTGGGGCCCAAACTGCTTCCCAAATGCTTGAGGCTGAAAAGGGGACCACAGGGTGTTCTCACCCACTGCTGGGAGATGCTCCGGAGCACTATTTTGCAGGGAACTTTGCTTTAGGTGTTGTAATAAATCGGAGGGGCCCAGCTAGGTGACAAAGCGGTCAGGGAGTCACTCTTGGTGCTGTCCCTGGGGACCGCCAGGCTCTCAGTGAGCTCAGCCCATTTTTCCACCACGGTTCAGTGTGTCACTGACAACATTTGCAACGTGAAAAATATTTCATTTTTTCCTCAGCAAAAAGCAGGAGGAGCCCGCTGTGCCAAAATCGTTGGTTCTCCCACAAAGCTCAGCCACTTTTGGATGACACGACCTCAACTCTGCTACGTCCTTTTAGCCTGGAGCAGGACAAGGATTTGTCTGGTGGTGCTGCCACATTTTGCAGCTAATTATGCTGTTAATGGTGTTCTGCTGGACTGCTGCTGAGGAGGGGAAAAAATCTCAACTCAGCTTGGAAGGACTTTGGGAAGAAGGGGAGGTTTCAGGAAGTCCTCATTGCAACATTCCGGAACCTCACAGGGGTTCTAAAAAGGAGGGAGAGGGATTTTTATGGGGACAGAGAGCGGCAGGACAAAGGGCAAAGGGTTTTTAATGGCCTTGGGCGCTGCCAGGGATCCAGGGGCAGCCACAGCTGCTCTGGGAACTCCATTCCAGTCCCTCCTCACCATCACAGGGAACAATTCCTTCCTAATATCCAATATAAGCCTTCCTTCTATCAGTCTGAAGCCATTCCCTGTGTCCTGTCCCTCCATCCCTTGGAAATTGTCTCTCTCTATGTTTGCTGTTGGCTCGTTAAGGCCCTGCAAGGCCACAATGAGGTCACCCCAAAGCTTCTCCTCTCCAGGCTGAACAATCCCAGCTCTCCCAGCCTTTCCTCCCAGCAGAGCTGCTCCATCCCTCTGCTCATCCTGGTGCCTCCTCTGGACTCTCTCCAGCAGCTCCAGGTCCCTCCTGTGCTGGGATGCCAGGGCTGGATGCAGTAGGAAGTGAGAATGCTCTTATTCACCCCAGTGGAGCTTTGGAAGGGTCTGCAGCTGACAGGATTTCACAGTGAATTAATATCCCGCGTTGGCATAGCTGAAAATTCCTGTATTTCCACAAGGAGCAGCCAGCACAACTCCCCTGGAATGTTTTTATCCAAACACATCTCTTCTGGGACACCTCTGCTTTCATATTTTTGGGGGTTTATTTTACTGCTGGGGCTTTTTTCTGCTCAATGAACTGTCTCCGTGCTGGTAACAAAAGCTTGGGGCTGGAGGCATCCCACTGTCCTGATGGATCAGGGCAGCTCTGCCTCCCAGACGGAATTTATGGAAAAAGACGAAAGAAGCACATTCCCAACCTTTCTGCTTCCCTGAGGAGAAAATATCCCTGGAGCCTTGCAAGAAGTGGGTGTCCAGATTTATGAAAATCAGATTATAATGAGCTGGCAAAGCTGCTGTTATTGGTTGCATGAACAACACAAGACTGACACGTAAACAAAACTGAACGTTTTGAGTTTTAAACCAGGATTAAAGTGGGTTTTCAACGATCAAGTGGGTTTTCCTTGGCACAGAGCGCTCCAAACACCACCTCAGACGTTTTTCCTTTCCTTTCATTTATCGAGGCATCCAAATGAGGTTTCATCATGCGAGTAAACCCAACCTTGAGACGGCACTTAGGGAGCAGCCTTTGTTCAGTTCCAACCTCTCGAGCTTCTCGCTCTGTTCTGGCTGTCCTTAGGGAGATTAAGGTGTTCCTTTGCTGTGCCCTGTTTGTTCTCAGCCTTCGGGCTCCAAACCCATATCAAAGGTGAGATTTACTGTACCAAAACACAAGCTCAGGGCTCTTTGAGGGAGACAATGCAGGGAGTCTCTGTGCGCTCTGCCCGTGACACATTAACCCTCATTTGGAATTATTCCATGTCTTTATTTCAGCCATCAGGAGCCTAAATTTACAGATTTCCAAGAGCAGTCACAGTCCAATTGTTTTTTTTGTTTTTTGGTTGGTTTTTTTTTTTGTCGTTCTTTTTCTGGAGGTGTGCAGGATCTGAGCTTAGCCACAAAATCATAAAAATCATAAAATCACAGGAGGGTTTGGGTTTAATCCATGAAGTAAAAGAAGATATTTAAAAGCCTTTTGTGGAGAACAAATTCATCCATTTTTCATCTTGTATCCAAAAAAAAAAAAGCTAAAAACATCTCAGAGCTGCAACGGTGAGTGAGGCCCTGCTCAGTGTCTCAGTTGGCAAACACCTGAAAACTGATGCCTCAAAAACTTCCTTTAAAGCTGAAACCTGTCCTTTTTTTAATACCACAAGCCCTGGAAGAAGGGTTACACAAATTCAGATATTGCAGGAGTAGCAACTGACATCTGGAAGAATAAATTAATTCCTGATTTTCTTCTGAGCCTCAGTTTTAAGCAGCTGGTCCTGGCCTGGAGGACAAGATCCTAAAATCCAGTGAGTCCGTGTATACAAAAATAAAGTTGTCAGCCTCTAAAGTGATGTGAAGAGGATGTGGGGTGAGAGGAATCTCGGAGGGAGGTTTGATTTTTATTTTTCTATTAAAAGCACAAAGCATTTTTGCCATAACTCTGCTATTTCTCACCGCGCTCGTGCGTCCTCTCTCGGAGTTTTTTCCTCCCGGAATGATAAATTACAAATAATTTTTTACTCCCGAGATATTTCCAGAAAAGAAAAAAAAAAAAAAAACAAACTGACATTTAAAATCTGCATGCTTAGCAGGTCATTAATTACCTCATTTAAGAGCTGACAGGTCTCATGTCAGGCTCGACACTGTTTTTCAAGCTGTCACACCCACGCTCTGCCTAAAAGCTGTGGAGTACAAGCGTCATCATTTATAATGCAAAAAGGGGATCATTGATTATGCCCTGATTATTCATCATAATGCTTTCTTTCATGTCTACTTAATCACTGCGGTTTCTTGGGATATGCAAACCTTTCAGGCAAATCTTTCTGCGGAGCAATCCAAACAGAGCTGGGAGCTGACACCAGCTGGGCAAATAGGGCACAAATGGGGAACAATGCAGGGCGCAAACCCCAGCCCTGCAGGAGGAAGGCAGGTTTGGGGTGGGTCAGGGAGGAAGGACCTGTGGGATCTGCAGGGCTGAGGGCTGACTTCCAGTGCTGGAGAAATTCCTGGCTCGGGGTCCGTGTTTGCTGTGATGGCTTTGGGATGGGTGTGATAAATCCAGCCCTCTCCACCCAGGGGATCAGCCAGCGAGAGTGAAAACATGGGGGAAAACAGAATTCACAGAACTCACAGAATTCACAAAATCGTTTTCATTTGGAAAAGCCCTCCCAGCCCATGGAGTCCCAGCTGTGCCCGATGCCCACCTTGTCCCCAGCCCAGAGCTCTGAGTGCCACCTCCAGGCGACACCTCCAGGGATGGGCACTCCAACCCTCCCTGGGCAGCTCTTTCCAAGGCCTGAGCGCCCTTTCCATGGGGAAATTCCTGCTGGTGTCCACCCTGAGCCTCCCCTGGCCCAGCCTGAGGCCGTTCCCTCTCCCCCTGTCCCTGTTCCCTGGGAGTAGATCCCAAATCCCCCCCGGCTGCCCCCTCCTGCCCGGGAGTTGTGCAGAGCCACAAGGTCCCCCCTGAGCCTCCTTTTCTCTCTTCCCTCCCCCTTTTCTCTTATCTTTTGTTATCTCCAAGCGTTAACATCGAGACCAGCTAATGACTTCCACCAAAAGATTACCTTTGTCACTATTACGATGTGATTTCTAGGAAAAGCTGATGGGGCAGCAAAGTCCACACACATTTGACCTCCAGAGGAAAGGGTTTTATTCCCCTGAGGAGTGCAGGGGTGGTCAACACCTTCCTGGAGCCCCGGGGACGTTCTGCTTCCTGGGGCTGTTCCTGCTGCCAGACCGATTTGCTGGGGCACTCGTGCTCCCCGCTCTGCTGACCTGCTCCACGCCGAGGACGTGGCACTGGGAGTGCCACCAGCGGTGTCACCCGTGTCACAGGCCATGCCCACCACTTTGGGCTCACATGGACCTGGAGCACCAAGCCCCGGAGCAAAGCAGGAAGCTCACCCCGGAATGAGATGCGCTGTGCTCGGAGCTCCACCTTTGCTCCTGTGGATGTGTTCTCAGGAGACAGCTCAAACCTTGAAATATTTATCAGTGAGAGGAGCAGAGCCCTGAGGTGCCAAGTGCTTTGGGGAAGAGGCTTCAGGAGCCTGTTTTTCTCCATCTGAAAAAGGGAGTGAGGGCATCTCCAAACTCTGCGGCGGTGCCTCAGCCGATGGGGATGGAATTATCCCCAGGGGAGCTCTATTTCTCCTGTTAAAACTTTCTCGCTTTCACCTCTGTGAGCAGGGAGCTCGGGCTCTTTGGCAGACAGATAACAAAGTTCCTGGAAAGGCAGAGCACCATTTTGTGGGATCCTGTGGATATCGGGATCACTGTGTGGCACAGGTCGGAGCAGGAGGCACCCAAAGCATGGGATGGCACCTTCCCTTCGGTGGGGGAGGCAAAGAGGGAGGGGGCAGTTGGAGTTTTGATCCTACAGGGGTCCGTGTCACATCAGGCAGGTCCGAAAATGCAGCACCTCCAAGGGCAGCGCATGTTTACGATCTTAAAATGTTCTGAAACATCTGCTGTACCTTTACTAAAAATAATTAATAGCATCTTTCAGATCATCTTCCTTTTTCCTAAAGAGGTCACAGCATCAGGGGGGTTTCAGATTAGGTTAGATAAGAAAAAATTCCCTGACAGAGTGGGCAGGCCTTGGGATGAGCTGCCAGGGAGGTGGTGGAATCACTGTCTCTGGAAGTGTTCAGGAGGGGTCTGGATGTGGCCCTTGGGGACAGGTTTTGGGGTGATGCTGGTGCTGCTGGGATCTTGCAAAATTTGCATTCCTTCCCTGAAAAAAAAACCTATTTACAGAAAGAAATATCCATCCACAATACATTTATTTTTCTATGGGTAATTCTACAGTCCTCAGAATGGAGTTTTCCAGTTTCACAAAGGAAAACTGAGACACACAAAGACTCAAAGGCTGCCCAAAGTCCTTGGAGAAGACAGTGCCCAACTACCTGATCCACTGGACTGTTCCTCCTTTACAAAATGCAATTTTGAGAACGAAGGGAAACTGTTGAGGAGTCTCCAAAACCTGCAGGCCGAGAAAATCACCACCTTTAAACACTGAAGTTCCTGAAGCAGTGTCAACGCTGAGATTAAAACAGGAGAAAAGCGCAAAAGTTCATAATGGTAGACAAAGTAACGCTGATAACATTATCTGTGAGGTTAATTAATGCATAATCATTCCTGGGAAGCCTTTTCCTTTTGTTCCAGAGCAGGTTGTTTGCCAAGCAAACGCCAGGAGATGTGTGAACCACCTACAGCAAATGTTCCTACAATGGAAGGAACGGAGAGCGGGGATGTTTGCTCAGGTTTGATTTCCACCACCTGCGCTGGGTTTACCCATCGGGCTGGAGCCCTCCCTATCTTTTGTGTTTCCAGCTTTTGTTGCCCAGCTACCACAGCTCCTTCCCAAGCGTGGGAATGCAGATGGAGCCGGCTGGTTTCTCCCTCTGCCCCAAGCTCAGGGCTTCCACCAAGGGAGCCTGGGAAGGTGACTCCGTGCCGCTGAACTCTGTCAGACGCCGCGGTTTGAGAGCCACAGCAGCGATGGTGGAACAGGGGATCCCAGGATCACCGGGGTGGGAAGGGACCTTCAGGATCACCCAGTGCCACCCCAGCAGCACCAGCAGCACCCCAAACCGTGTCCCCAAGGGCCACATCCAGACTCCTCCTGAACACTCCCACAGACAGTGACCCCAAACCTCCCTGGGCAGCTCATTCCAGTGCCTGACCACCCTTTCAGCGAATTTTTTTCCCGATCTCCAATCTGATCCTCTTCTGGTGCAATCTGAGGCCATTTCCTCTCATCCCTTCCCTTGGGACGCTGCACCCCCCTCCTATCAGGAGTTCCTACCCACATCTTGGTTCTGTTCCCTCAGAAGGGCAGTGCACCCTTTTTTTATTGTCTTGTGGTATTTACCAGAGCACTTTCTAAACAAACACACCCTCCCTCGTGCGTCAGCCCAATTCTCTGTACCTGCTGCAATATAAAACAGGATAACGAATTTGCTTGAGCAGATCATAGGGTAAATAAGTGGCGGGGCTAAGGTCAGAGCTGCTGCTATACTGCTCAAGTTTTCTTTGAGATTCTGGTCTTTATTTAAGAGGTAGCAGGTAACCAAATAATCTTCTCAAGGTTCAGAATAGAGATTAGAAACAAAATTTCCCTGCCGGAGTGGTCAGGCACTGGAATGAGTTGCCCAGGGAGGTTTGGAGTCCCTGTCTGTGGGAGTGTTCAGGAGGAGTCTGGATGTGGCCCTTGGGGACAGGGTTTGGGGAGATGCTGGTGGCACTGGATGATCCTGAAGGCCTCTCCCACCTTGATGTCCCTGTAATTCTGTGTGATTCTCCCAGGATAATCTCACTTGTAAACACAAATTAATCCTCACCCTGGTGGGTCAGAGATCCACCTCTCTAACCCAGGTCAGCACCTGCTGCCCGAGCACAAATCTTGCTGCTGCTTTGCAATCTCTTCATGGGTTTGTTTCTGTCAGCTCAAAAACCATGACTGCACGTGTGGTCCCGATCCTATTCCCTGCATCCCCTCGGCACTGGGATGCACAGCTCCCCACAGCTGCACTGGGGAGGAGGATGTCCCATCCAGGGAGCACTTCCTCAGCCAGGGTGGCAGCTGGTCCATGTGCAGAGCTGATAGCACAGGACACGTGCAATCCTCCTGTCTTGGGGTGATTCTCTGACCATACTGTATTCTTCATCGCCTGCTTGATCTCTAGTGTACCTTTAAATTGCAAAGGGGGGAGAGAGAAGCCGAGAGAACTCTTCAAAGCGGCCAGCTTGACCTTGCATCTAGAATGTTTGTGTTCTTTTCTCTCTCGATTCTGACAATATTTGTTGGTTAGAGGATTTTTGCTCTCTAGTCTCTTCGGCTTTCAGCGGAGAAGGGACTGTGATCTGCCTCAGCGGCTTCTGTTCCTTTTTGGACTGTTTTTGGCTTGCTTTTCATCCCAGCCCAGCTCCCATCTCCGGATCTGCTCGGCGGGACCCTCCAAGGGGGATCGTCGGACCCTGCCTGGCCCGGCCCAGCTCAGGACTGCAGGCTTTACCTACAGAAAGAACTCTAAAATCCATAGTCCTCTTTTAGGGGGCAGCGGAGGGGGTTTCAATATCCTTTTTCCCCGTGACAGCGGGGGACTCTGTTTGTTAAATAAATAGTTTTTTTCACTTTCCCTCGAGAAATTATTTTCCCGAAGCCGTGGGGGAGGGGCTGCCGGGGCCTGCTTCCCTGGCAGGCAGCAGAGAGAGAGAGAGAGAGATGCCCCTCTCGGGTTGTTTCCTCCTGGATTTGTGTCCAAACCTGCACACCTCCACTGCAGAAAAGCCCCACGTGTCATCGGGGATCTTATCATCAGGGAGGTTTGTGCTCTGCAGAGTGGAGGCCTGCAGTCATCTTCAAATATTCAGGAGGCATGGCGCCCACATTCCTGCAGAACGAGTGGAAACAGATGAAAACCTCGGCACAGGAAGAGGAGCTCTGGCTGGAGTGGCTTTTCCTCATCCTGACACATGTTCAGCGAGGTGCTCTGCAGGCTTGAAACACTGGGTGGGCCACAGGAGTGGCTGCTGCTACTTCAAAAGTTGGTCAGGATTTTTATTTCTTTCAGCTTGGGCTGAAGAAGTTCAGGTTTTAAGGTCCCAGGGTCAGTGCTGCCGACGACAGCCTGAAAAGCACAGCACCTCCTCACAG
>VWPU01007616.1:0-47681 GCA_013398955.1 Callaeas wilsoni
ACACTGCAACCCAGGACAATGTCCCACAGGTTGCGGGGCTGATACTGCAGGCTGGATTGCTCTTGGTGTCAGTCCTGGGTGTGTGAGTGCACAGCTGTGGAAAAGACCTTGTAATACCTTCACTAATGACAGCACAGAATACTCTCAGAACCTGGAATTGCTTGGTCTTTGAAGAGATCTTGTTCATCCCATACTGGGATGCTGGGACATTGCTCATCCTGTTACTGTTCAGTGCACGTTACGGTTTCTACGGTGAGATTCCAGCTGCCTGTCAGTGTTTCTTGTACTGGAGGGTACTAGAAATTTATCAGTCGCGTTCTTGGTTTACGTACAAGCTTCATTAAATATTGAAAAATATTTAAAAATTCACTCTGTGATATAAGGCCTCACACTGACTTTGCTGGTCAAAATTAGGAGCTCTTCTAAAATTCTATCCACATTATATACACTCATAAGTTCATAAAAGTTAAATAGGTCTTTATAAATTTACTTCTGTATTTATGGGAAATAAAGATAATTTCAAATTATGATGATAGGCTTTTGCATATTTTATAGCTGTCATATAATAGGAGTTTTTACAGTGTATTTTCAGTGTTTTTACAATGAATATTTTTAATGCCACTTTATTTTCTCTTGTTACTAATTTCTCTAGAGATCTCCATTACACAATTCAAATATGGAAGCACAGATTTCAAGATATTTTCCCATTTACACTTGATCTAGTATTAACTAACAGCAAATATTTCTATTTATACAAAGCTTGATGTTCCTTATAGTTTGTTGCAATAATGTTGTGCAATTTTTACATATGCATTTATGATTTTTAGGGTGAAAATGGTCTTCCTGGATTGGATGGAGTTCCTGTAAGTGATTTAATATGAGACATAATGATTTTAAACAATATGAAGTAGGTACATTTTCAAGTATTGATTCTCAAGGATCCTTTTCAAATTAGTGGGAAGTGTATTTACATGTGTGATACCAGTAGTGTAAGCAATTCTAGATTTGTAAGGGTATGAGTGGATCTCATTATGGTAGAGGAAGTCAAATTTTTCGTATTACCTATTTCATTATTCCTTTTTTAAATCAAGCTCCCTTCTACCATTGAGCTCTGTAACTTTGATTTTTGAAGTACATCTAATCATAGGAAATAAATTGCTTTAATATTTAAATTGGCTTACTTAACTAGGGGATATTACTGAATGTTTCCTGAGACTCGCTTTGGGTGGGGTTTGAATGTGGTTAATGCTACATATTCTCTATTTGTCCTCTGTTCTTTTTACAGGGCCCAAAAGGTTTTCCAGGTCCAGTAGGTCCTGCAGGCCCCATAGGATTACCAGGTTTGCAGGTAGGAGACCTCAGCTGTTGCACTTGTTGGTAGAACAGTTCAAACCCTTGGCAGTTTTCCCTTCCCTTTCCCTTGTCTCTGTCTGTGTCACGACAATGAACAAGAGTGCCTGTGCATCTGAAAAGACTGAGTGCAGCTGACTTCTAGCACAGGATGCTTGGTCTTGGGTAGTTTAATTGGATCACAGGAGCAAAGGCTCCTCTCTGGAGCATCCAGAGCAGCAAACATGACCAAGGGCTCCAGCAGAGCTCTGCAGTGCTCTCTGCAAACACCTCGTTACACTGTTCTGAGCACTGCCTCATCTCAGGGTCTGGGGGAATAGGCTGATCTCTGATGTTTGCAGCCTTTGCTGCCATGAGCTGTGTTAGTTGCTTTTTCAAGATCCTGCAAGAGGATTTCTGTTGGGCAAAGGTAAAACCAAACTACATTTTTGTTGGGTTTAAGTTGAAGTTTTCTCTTAATTAACGACGGTGCCAAAGAGCTGTGCTATTAGAGATGTGAAGACTTGAGAGCATGTGTCTTGCTTCTGCTTTGGAGGCAAGAAAGTTCAGGTATCGCTGCAGATCCCAGCATTGCTCCAATTGTTTGCATCCTAATTAAGTCAGAAGGAATAAAATCTTCATCTTGTTTACATTTAGGGTCCAGTGGGTCCCCCTGGGCCACCAGGTCCAAAAGTAAGTACCTACCTTTCCTGTTTTCTTTTTACACCTAATTTTGGGGGGTTTGACAGTGCTGTGGGCTTAGATGATAGTGGTGGTGTTATTGCCGTTGTTTTATTATTCATTCATCCATGTTTTTTTCTCTCCTAGGGTAACATGGGATTAGGCTTTCAAGGAGAGAAAGGAGAAAAGGTAAATGAAACTTGTTTTATTATGGAAAGAGCATGAAGAAATAGTCCAGAGTTCCCTCATAGCTTGATCCTCTAGAATGTGGCTAGATTCTAGCATTTTCTTCTTTTTCTTTTATTCTCTTGGACTGACTGGCAGTTCAAATACTAAAGAATCTTGCTGCTTCCTTATTCGTTGGTACACTAAAAAGGATGGGAGCCTTTTCTGGGTGAAGAGGAAGAAGGAGAAATCTCAAGTCAGTGCAGTATTTTCATGGTTGTCAAGACCTGAGATTCTTAGACATCTTTTGAATCCCCACTTTTCAGTTTCTTTGGACCATCACTTCTTGTATTGAGTTACTCGCATGACTTCATTCTTCTTGGGTTTCATTACATTCTTTGGGTCAACTGGTGTGTAATTTATAGTCTCACTATCCTGAATGGGTGTCTTTTACAATTTACACAGGCAAAATGGGGTTTCTTAAAGTTCTCTATCTGGAACTTGATTCTGCTGATGTTAAAATTGGTTCTCTGCATTCTACAATTCTAATTGTTCCTTCTCTTTTCTTTCATATTTCTCGTCAAAGTTTTTCTGGAATGTTTTCCTGTTGGTTCAACAGCTGAGCCATTTTCTTTTTTTTTTTTTTTCTTGCCATGTTTTATATCCACAAGGCTTTGGAAACAGATGCATTTTGTTCATCCTGATTTTCCATCTGATCTTTTGATTCCCATGACCAAACTCCCATGCCAGCATTCAGGCACACAGATTTGTATACATGAGATATAATTAAAGTGATTTTTCTTCTGATTTGTAGGCCATTTCCATAAAAAATCAAATGTGGTCTGCTATGTTAATATCTTCCTCTTTTGTCTACAGGGCGATGTAGGGCTGCCTGGGCCTCCAGGTCCCCCACCATCCACTGGAATACTGGAATTCATGGGATTTCCAAAGGGGAAGCAAGGAGAAAAGGTCTGTAAGTTCAGTTTACAAACCCTCTCCCTCTCCATGCTCTTTCATTCAAGAATGAACAAAATTACTGAACAGTGAGAGCTCTTACATTTCCAAATCAAAATAATTTTCTGTATCAGTTTATTCTGTCACATGGTTATTGAATAAAAATATTCATAGCTCAAAGTATTGTGGACCACTAGATAATACACACCTCTCAGAAGGACATATCTGGAAGCTATTTAAAGGTTTTTGTCATTAATCCTAAAAATAAGTGAACTGTAGTTTGTTTTTGTTGGACCTGTGAAATTGTGTCAGCTGAAGCAAAAAAATCTATTTAGAAAAATAAATAGAAGCTCCAGCTCTTTTGCCTTAATGCATGCTACTCTGAAATAATCAGATTTTTTCACCTTTGCTTTGTTATTACTGAGATGTGTATTTAGGTCATCAGTGTTTTTATAAAGTGTGTGGTCCTTGAGTTAAAGATTCTCTAGACACATGAAATTTAGGCATACTGAATTAATCTGGGACTTACACAGGCTGGTTTGGGAGCCCAGTCTGAGCTTGCCCGAGCCCCTGTGTAAAGTCATGAGAGAGACTGCTGTACTTGGTTGATTTACATTAGTGTGAGGTGAGGCTCAAACAAACCCCATTCCTTTGGGCTCACTCTGGAGCTTGTAAGCAGAGTTGTGCAAACGTTGCTGTCTCGTCATGTGTTATTTTGGTGCTTGCACGAGGCACTGTGCATGTGGCAGTTTCCTGGATGATGGTGTGGAATGCTCTAGTCTGACCTGCAGCAGTTGGGCACAGCAGAGCAGCAGCTCCCAGGCAGTGGCGTTTGACGCCATGGGAATGGCCAGAGGATGCACCAGGGCTGTGCTGAGAGCCCCTGATCCGGCACACAGTGGCACAGACCCAGGGCACTCGCTGACAAACAAATTACAAGGCTTTACTTTAGGTGTCAGGAGCACGGCGGGTGGTTAGGGGAGGGTCTTGCTTTCACAGGCACAGAGATTTATTGTGTTTGTCTCTTCCCCCTTGCCAGGGTGAGCCAGGTCCTCAAGGATTCCCTGGAGACCAAGGATTGCCTGGCATCCCGGTAAGGACAGAGGGGTGTTTTTAACATGTGCCCAGTAGGGATTAGATGGTTCAGTAACCTCTGAACAGCTCACAAGGCCTCCACAGGAGTATCTAGGCACCAAAGAACTTTGAAAATCTGATAAAAATGTTCACAAGACTTTTTGAAGAGTGTTAATGGTAATCTGATAGCTTTTTGTCCTGTAGATACAATGAATATAATGCTGTCCTACTACAGACTTACAAAGCTGCCCAGATTCCAGTACCTGCAGCCTCCTGTTTGCAGACCTGCACCGAGCTCTACCCGTGGCGTGGCCACTTGATGGCAGTGTTCCTTGTCCGACAGATATTTTTAAAAATCCTATTTTTTTTCCTTTAATTATATCTAAACATATCTTCTGTTATTTTACTTTAAAACTGTAAAGCACATTCAGATCTTTCTTTCTGTCCATATACACCCAGTTAAAATGGGTTGTTTAATATTAGTGCTCATCAACTCAGCATGCTGTAGCATCTTCTCTATATGAATTAAGAAAAACAATTTACCCCTAAATACCAGAGAGCTATTTCCCAGCTTAAAGCCTTCTGTAAACAGAGGTTGTTTCAATAAGTTTAGGGAATAAATATTTTTAGGAACTTCTGACTAATAAGATAAATTTTTTGCCGGTTTCTTCAATGTACAGATGTTCTTAGGAGAAATACGTGCAAGAAAAACCTGTATGTGAAGCACAGTTTGTTATTAGCCTTTCTGGACATGTTCCATTATGAGCATGTTTAGCTTTATGCATCACAAGAGACCCATTGAAGCTGGTGAAATTGAACATATGTGCAAACTTAACCACAACCGTAAGATATTTTAAGATTGAAGCCTGGAAATTGCTTAACTACTGTAACTCTTGCTGAAATTAAATCCTCATGTTCTATCTCTGGATTTGATACTTCTTGCTGACTGGGAAAATGACCAAACATTTGCAAATGTTGAGCGTGAAAATGCTAGTTTTGTGTCATTCTTGGGCTTTGGAAGGGAAAAGCGTGCTCTGAACATTCCCTTGAGCTGCTGCTGCTAAGAAATGAGAATTGAAATAATTTCTCAACGTAGACTAGAATACAGAGTAGCATTGGCAGATCTTTTCTGTCTGTAACGTGGGGTCGCTTGCAGTTGCTACTGAAATATATGCCATGCTTTAAATGGCTGGAAGTCTTGGGGAATAAAGCAGGTACTGTACTGCACATACTGCCAAGTCTGGTTGATAGAAGCTTTTCTTTCTGGGACATAGTAGTCCCAGCAGAAACAGTCAGTTCCCTTTGCCTTGCTATTGTGCTGTTTGTATAAATAAAGGGGTTTGTGTTCCCTTTACTTAGGGATGTGCTGTTCAATTCCAAACAGGTCACAGAGATTTAATGTTGACATTTTTCCTCAGGGATTTGGAGGTGTTGGAGAAAAAGGAGAAAAAGGTGTGCCTGGCTTACCAGGTGGCAGGGTAGGTAACTTCACAAAGTCTTTAAATGCCTGTTCCCAAACACATGAAGTGGGCCTTTCATCAACAGACACATTCCCTGAAGAGATGTGCTCCTACTCAATAGGAAGACCAAGACATTCTGTTCTGTGTGTGCAGAATAAATTGTCCGATAGAAAGTCTTGACTGCAGTAAGATTTATTGGTTTTGTGATTACAAAGTAACACCTTAGTTCCTAGGAAGTTGAGACACCATGACTTCCTTAACTTGAACTGCTAATTAGAAAAACAATGGTTAAATAAGATAAGCCTGCTTTTATCAGTTATTTTGTTAAATTCTTTACATTGTGATTGTTAATAATTGAGAGATAAGAAGAGCAGTGGTAGCTTCTCCTTTTGAAAATTTTAGCTTTTAATTCTTTGAAGCTGAGGTATTTGAAGCCTGATCAAGCTGAGATTGAGCCTCTAAAAGTTAATGTCTTTGCTATTCTAGGGTCTTTTGGGACTGGATGGATCTGAAGGCATTCCAGGGAGAAAGGTGAAATTTATTTTTTACTGTACTTAAGAGTTACAGAAGCCCTCTAACTGCTTAAAGTATACTGACTTCCTTATATTGTGGCTTCAAGTTCTTTGATGGATAAATATACCTGCCTTATTGAAATAGTTAAACTAAGTAGAAAGTCCACAAAAAACAGTAGATCCCTTGAACTGTCTCTCTAATTAACCTTGTGTGTTCACTCACTTTCTTCTATATTTGGTTTTATGTATGTCCTTTCAAAATGTAGTGCAGGTGATGGTCTCTCCAGTATGATCTTATTCATATCTATATGTTAAAATTATGTCATTAAAACCAAGCCCTTTATGACAAGTTTCTCAAATGTTGGATGTGAGCTGTCCTGGGGGCTGCAGCAGCCCGAGGCTTCAGAATCACAGGCAAGATTCCAAGTTAAAGTTCTCTGCTCCAGAGCTCTTGGAATATCCTGTTTTGTCAGGTGTGGCAATGGGATTTGAAATCTATACTGGGCCAGTTTGGATATGTTACCCAACAGAAGCAGTAGATTTCCAGTCAGACACTCAGAAGGGGAATTTTGGTGTCCCTGAGAATGCTACCAGGAAATGGGGAGCTGGAGAGCTGCACCTCCCAGTGTTACTTTAAATGTTTTGATGCCAATAATTTTTTAGAAGGGGAAAACAATGGGGGAAAAATGTGTGGGACAAGGAAAAGAATGTTTTAGACCCCTCATTTTGCAAGCATTTCTACAGTTCTGTGAGAACTCCTAGGTGTTCTCCTGTTTTGCACACCTTTAGCCTGCTCACAAGTTCTCACCATCTTCACAGCGTGAAGGAGCCTGAAGGAGCTCTGGTATTTTGTGAGTGCTGAGAATTTGATGCCATCAGTTTTCTCTTTTTTTAATTCTTCTTCAGATGTTTGGTAGGACGAAGAATTGGGTTTGTGATTTAAGTCCAGGCTCTGCAGATGTCTCAGCTAAAAAATAATGCCACTTACTGTCTCACTATGTATCATTGTTACCTTATGTGATTTTGCAGGGCCATCCGGGTGTTCCAGGCTATCCAGGACTGGATGGAGTCGAAGGCATGAAGGTAACTTCTCACTAAAGCATTTTTTCTGTTAAGGTATTTGCATGAATAAATAAGTATCATTGCTCCAATCAAACCTCCCGTTTGCCCCTGTATCACTGTCATTTTCAGTATGTTTCAGTTCCTCATTCACTTTATTGTTAAGCATAAATATGAGTGGTTGCTGAGCCATACTCACCTATTTTAATAATTTTTCAATGTTTATCATGGAACTTCATGACTTAGAATTTTAGGTGTAGCCTTTCTGGTCTCCTTTATCCTTACACCAATGCCATATTTATTGGACCATTGAGGCAAGATTAGGTGGAATTAAGTGGATGTTAAGGTAGTTGCCAAGGCTATCTGAAGTCTTGGATCACAGATCTACAAGTATGGGCAAGCCTGAGGATGTGTTCAATTTCTTATGCTAGATATGGGTGATGCACAGCAGACATTTTCTGGGTATCTTACAATTTGGGCAGTCAGACAGCTGGAAACTGAGCGGGAAATGATTGGCTAGTAGTTTGCTGTGAAAACACTGGTCTGCCACCAAGACTGCAGACTTGTAAAATGCAAGTACTGAAGGGATTTTTTGTGCAGAGCACATGGAAGAAGTAGTAGTAGATGTTTATGTGCAGAGAAGTATTACTGGAAGAAGCAATAAAGTGTGCACTGCCTTGGCTCACGGCATGGTGTTCATATGATAAATTTGATGGCAATCTGGCCGACAGTCAAATTTTGTGCTTGCGATTTCAAAGAGGATCTGATACTCTTTGAGAGTGTCAGTGAGAGGAAGGAATGACACTGCAGTTTGTCACAACTTGCTTGTTCTACCTGGATGATTTTATGAAGGAATCCATTTTTTTGTAAGCTTCTATTATAGAAATTCAGTATTCCAAGGCAACAGATAGCTGCAGCGATGAAAGCTTTTAAAAATGGGATAGCTCATAGCAGCTTTTACCACAGAGTGAACAGATGTTATCTACCTGATACTGGTCAGTGTGCTGCCATAACTGGTCTCCAGTACACATTGTATATACGTCTGTGCTTCCTACTGAGGTAATTGGAGACCTTCAGAGGATAGCTGGATAGTAGCAGCCATCTTATCAGAAGCAGCCATCAGTTTCATCAGACAGGAATGATGCAAGTCAGGACAGCAGATGACTATGAATAGCAGAACAAAGTGAATTCTTCAGCAAGACAAAGAATGATGGTTACTCAGTGAATGGCTGCAGACATTGATACCATAATACAGTCTGCTTCCTGACAAGCAGCCTCCTCTCCATCACCCATCTGAATGTGGTGTGAATCTGTTTTCTTTACAGGGTGAATTAGGTGACATCGGTCCCCCAGGTCCACCTGTCATTATTGACAGGGAAGGTGTAGTCATTTCAGGTACACATTTCCATTTTGTTTTGGAACTCATCTAAAGCACTTTTTCTCATCCAGCTTTCTTTCTTACTGTATTTTACCACTTTCCCACATTGTATATTGGGTCTAATCCATCCCTTGTTATTTTTTCTTTATTTCTGTATTGTTTAGATACGCATATGTTTAGCCCTTTGTTTATAACTTCAGAATTTACAGAAAGCCATTCATCCCCATATTGCAGAATGATGTTTTTCAAGGCAAAATGAAATGTCTTGCCTGGGAGACAGACCGTGTGTGAGCACGGGCAAGTGCTGTGTCTGCTCTGTAGACACACTTCAATCTGTCTTCAGTGTACCAAGAAAAATGGCTTCCTGGTGCTGCGTGGTAAAGGGTGCTCTGAATGTCATTCTGCTGTTATTTGTTGTCCAATGTGGTAAGAATATTGTTGAGAAAATGAGCTTAATTAATGCCACAGCTGACTGAGGCCTGCATGGGAACAGTCTCTGAAGCCGTAAAGGTAAGGGGACAAATTGCATGGTCTCTCCTCTTCTTTCTCCTTCACATGTAGTCAAGTTTGAAACAACATTTGTAACAGCTCACGAGGAATTTTTCCCAATACTATTAACTTTGACTAACAGGCTTCCTGCTCACAGCTTGGCAGCCTTTGCTAACTCTGAGATCAGTGGCCACTACAGTAAATGACTGAACAGTATTTCAGCAGAAATTTTGATGAGATTTTCTTCTTTGTTTTCCTCCTTCTCTCATAGGTGCCCCAGGTGACCCTGGAAACCCGGGACTACCTGGTCCTCCAGGAGATGAAGGGATCATTGGTTTACCAGGCCTGCCAGGAACTCCAGGGTTTCCAGGCCTGGAGAGAGGTAAAGCAGCTGCTCCCAGTGCTCCTGGCAGGCTGTTTGCTATGGGTTTTGTGGAGAAGTTTCTGGGTAGTGGCCTGGAGATGCTGAAGGTATTGGAGCAAGCCTCTCCCTGCTCCTTCAGCTGGCTATTTGCAGTGGGCTGTATGGGAAATAGGAGGCAGGGATGACACGTAGGGAAGCCAATTGTTTTGACTTGGATGGGAACAGAATCAGTGCCCCAGTTATTATAGCCCAGGTAAGTCTTCACGTGTGAATATTTGGTGTGGCAGTGTACACAGGAGGCTGTGGTTTGATTTCCATTTTGAATGTGCTGATTGGAAGAACTTTTCCTACATTTTAAATTATAATGAATGATTTTGAATTTTTTTATGACTTTTTATATTTGCAATAAAGAGCTAATAGGTTGGCTTGATAAACCCACTGGGGATGCAACCCATTTGTCCCATCCAAGATCTCACTCAAAAGTTTCTGTTTCACTGAAATGTCATCTGGGAAATTCTGGTCTGCAATAATCCAGAGACTAGGAGCTACCAAGGAAATCAGAAAATAAACTCCCCTCAGTCTTACATAGTTAATTGTCTCATTGATCAGTGTGACTTAACTGCAGTGCTGTGAAGTTTTTTGGATGACCAAAGGAGTGTGTAAATGGGAGCCAGTTGGTCCCTCCAATTAGTACCTTTTCCTAGGTATAAAATTATGTGTTGTTCTGTGCTAACATGATTGCAATTCAGGGTACAATGGTAATTATCTTAACATTAAAAATACTTCAATGTTTTTGCTGCTGGAGAGCTGCTCATTGTGTCATTGTTGTCTAGATGGAATGGGCCCTGGAGGGTCTCCAGGTATTCCAGGAGTGAAGGGTGAAGTGGGAGAACCAGGAAGAGCAACAATTGGCTTACCAGGCCCTCCCGGCAGGGGTGGTTTACCAGGTCTGCCAGGAGCACCAGGATTGCCTGGTTCACCACGTATGTGAATTTTTACATCTATTTTTGTATTGGATTCGGAGTGAAATAGGATAAATAATCATTTATATATTTAGGTCTTTGCCAACAAGGATTATTCATCTGTAAATTGTAAATGTTTGACTGACATCTCATTGTGATTGTAGCTCACAAACTTATATGTATCAGTAGACACTCTATCAAATAAAACAATAGACCTAATTATTGTGAAGTGTGGTAGCCTGAGACACTGAAGCACAAAGTTGTGTAGACACAAAAGACTTTGAAGGTCTAGGCTAGTTTCCTGTTCGCTTAGGTAAAGAACAGACCATGACCTTATAAACACCTGAGGTAAATGTCTGTCTTGTGAGCAGGTATTTTGGGTACCAGGAGTCAGATAGGATGCCTGAAGAGACAGTTTCCAGACCTAAGGAAATGGGATTTTGTTTTTACATGTTCATTTGTATGGATGTCCTGATTAGGTTAAGTATGCATTGTTTTGTTTTCCTCAGAAATTGAGTATTACATAATCAGGGTTGAGTTTACAAAACTATGTTTTACCATTCTGCCATAAGCTGCTTTTTTTTGAGAGCCAGCCCTTCAGAACAGGGAACGCTCCAGTGATGGAGCCAGTGAGCGTGGTCTGATAAAATGATTTTCTGTGGAGAAGAAATAAGTGTTCTCTTATCAATAACTGTTTGCTAGTCAAATCTGGCTCACTTTTCTGCAGAGTCTGTAAAGCTCCTGTAGCTGTGTTTAGCTGATGGCTGCAGTTTGTTTCCAGGGAGCATCAGACGGTGCTGGTCAGCACTCCATCTTGCTGCAGTCATGGAGGGGAAGGGTTTTCAGGCAGTGTAGTTTTAGATTATGTTTGATCACTTTCCGCTGCTGTTTCCATCAGATTATGTTTCATTCTATTCAGCATATAAAGAGATGTAGACAACAATCCCTCAGTCATGAAGTGAGGAACAGGGAAAGTCCCCTTAACCCTTTTGCCCTTTAGTATCTTTCCTGAGCTGCAACCACTGAATGAAAGTCATTTGCCCTTCTTTACACTACCTGTCCACAGTTTGGTGAGTTCTTTGGTCAGCTGGTAAATCTGTGAAAAAGTGCAGTGGCAGAGTAGAGGAATGAAACTCTGTTGCATCCACACTGTGACAACTTTTGCTTTTCTGTGTGAGGAGTTTGAAGCAAATGTGGCAGAGAACTGCAGCCCGTGCGTGGTACCAGCCAAGATCCATTTCCTTGTGTTGCATCCACAGCTGCAGTTTTGTCTGGTGCCAGTTGCATCACTGATGTTGCAAGTCAGTAATGAGCTGGAGATCAGCCTTCTCATGGCTTTCCCTTGCCTTCTTTCTGCACATAGGCCCTTCATTCTCCCCAGTGATAATCCCGAATGGAAGGATTGGGGTCCCAGGGGAGCCTGGGCAAAGAGGGCTGCCAGGAGCTTTGGGTCCAAAAGGCTACAAAGGTAATTGACTCTTGTTTTGAGAGAGCTTTTCAGCAGTCCTCGGGCTGAAAGATATTTACACGTGGTTAATATCCTAAGGGATGAGTCTTTAAGTGTCTTTATGATAAATCACAGGAGGGGTTGAAGGAGTCAACAGCCTTTGCAATTTAGAGAGTCGTGCCCAGCACTGTCAGTAAAATCCTATTTCTTCTTACTCTGCTCAGGCAAATAAGCTGATAAACATATCATACCCAGAAAATTAGCTAATAAGTTATACTTTTAAAACCATGAGACTTCGAAATAAAATCTTGTTCACTGCTTTTTGCAATAGACGCTGTAAATGACAGAGAAACTTAATTTTATTCTCCTCTGTGCTAAAAATTGTGATAATTTGGGTCTGAGTGTGTGACAGAACCAGCAGCAAAAGCCATGATGACACAAGTATCACTGTGCTTGGTGATGACACAGATACCACTGTGCTTGGTGATTGTTTGGGTCCATGGCCAGTAACGATTCAGGGGGTCATTGTAACCTACTGTGAGAGGGAGTATGGATTTGTTTTCTCTGATAACTATCTCTTAAAAAATGCACAAGACCTCCCTAAAACTCCCCTAAACCCATCTCTTTAGGGAAGTTTAAATCTTTGGGAAGAGGTCTAGAAGTCCTGAGGTTCATGCTGCATGTGGTTATTTGGTGATGGGCATTTTATGGAAATTAAACTGGAGAAAACCTGAGCTCTACTTGCTTGGCATTCACATCACCTGAGCAGAGCAGGCATAAAATCAAATCATATGAGAATGGCTTTGTCTGAATTGAATCAAATACTGCTTTTGGAGCTCTTGCAACTGAAAAGGGTCTTCATCCAAATGAAACTCAGTTTGGAGTGTTGACTATTTTCCAGGAGAGGCAGGTGATTGTGCTTGTGATGGAGGAGTTACAAGAGCTGGTCTAAAAGGCATCTCAGGTCCACCAGGTCCTTCAGGAAGCCCTGGTGTGCCTGGTGCCAAGGGCGTTGGTGGAGACCCCGGTTCTGTGGGAGCACCAGGACTGCCAGGCCCTGCGGTAAGGCAGAAGAGTTTATGTTGGTTGTTGTGAATTACAGGAGTGGCCATGTGCAATTGCTGGTCTTGAATGTAATGAAAGTAGAACACTTTTTTTTTTTTTTTTTTTTTTTTTTTTTTTTTTTTTTTTTTTTTAATAATTGCTTCTATTTGTCTGGATTTAAAAAAGAAAGCAACCTAGAAACTGATCTGTATAAAGAAACTGAAAGTAGAGATACTATCAGCTATAAAAATGGGAGAACAAATGGTTCTTAAGTTCTGAGAACTGCACATTCATCAGTGAAGAGAAAAGCAGTAAGAGTTATTCATCCTAAGACTTCTTGGAAGTAGACATACATGGATTAGACCCAGGGCTTTTCCTAAATGAGGGCTGGCTGGGGAAGCACTTGTACATGTGCATAGAGAGAAGATCTGAAAAATCAAACAAGGAGATCTTTCCACATCATTGCTCATAGCTATAAAAACCATGCACCACAGATAGAGTCTGCTTCCTAGCTGCTGTATGCTAAATACATTAATGAGAGTTGAGCTCTGTTTTTTATCAAACAGCGACCATAACAAATAGGATTTTCCAAAGTGCTGAGCATTGCTCATTGCAAGTATTTACTTTGGAAATCGTAGTCCATAAAGATACCAGTCTTTTGTCTTCAGAGTATCTTTACCAGCGTCAGTAAGTGCAGCACACCAAGCAATAGGGAAGAAGATTCATTGCTTGGGTCGCATTATATCATGAGCGATGTAATGTTCCCAGATGCCATGCAAGATTGCTGTCACTATTACCAGGGTTTGGCTTGCCTCTCTGGAGCTGTAGTGACAGTAGAAACAGCTGAAAACAATCAAACCTCTCTTTTTTTTTCCCCCCCAAGGTAATGTATACAATAGGAAACCCTCTGGAGTTTCTTTCTGATCTGGTAACTGTGTCCTGTCCATTGTGACATTTTTAAGAAGAAAAGCCTTTTCTCTGCATGTTCCTTTTCTTTATCTGTTGGTCTGTAGGCTTCAGCTGGTCAGCAAGGACTTCCAGGCCTTAAGGGAGAAAAGGGGGATCCATCCTATGCAACAGTCAAAGGTGCTCGTGGAGACCGCGGTGCGACAGCACCCAGAGGACCTTCAGGCATCCCGGGAACTCCGGGCAGGGATGGACTTCCAGGCTTGCCAGGCCCACCAGGCCCTCCAGTAAGTTCAGATTAACTTAGCAGCAGTGCTTCGGAACTGGAATAAGGAGCAGAGAAAACAGCCAGGCCTGGCAAACTACTCCTGATTAGCCCTGTGGTAAATCTTCAAATACATATAAAGCTCACAGTCCCTGAGCACAAATTTGTCTTGGTCAGGATTAATAATTGGCAATCCTAATGCCTCTATCACAAGATAAACTTCAGTAGACCCTAATGCTGTTCTATGTTGAGTCCTAAAATACAAAAGACATTGTAGGCATAATTATAAGTGAAATCTTGAAATAAAAAATATCACATCAGAATTTCATTAATTAAAAAGAAAGTAAATGTATTTCAGAATCTGTAATATTTGCATTTTAGCAAATACAGCATAAAATATTCTTTGTAATAGTCACCAAGTTCTGCTGCGTTTTAAAATAAAGATGGATAATTTACAGTGGTTTCTAGATATCTTTTCAGGCTCACCCAAACCTTGCACAGAACCAACCAAACTCTTACACACTTTTTAAAATTATAGTGGTGGATATTCTTTTTGCAGCCCTTTGATTTTCAACTGTAGTTGTCTTTGCTGTGCACAGGGTGATGGTGGACTGGGTTTCCCAGGTGAAAAAGGTCTGCCAGGATTACCTGGCTCCAAGGGCCACCGAGGAGAAACTGGTTCTCCTGGCGTTGGATACCCAGGTCCTAGTGGAGTTCGTGGACCACCAGGTGACACTGGAATGGATGGGTTTCCAGGACAAGCTGGTCTGCCAGGCCCTCCAGGTAGGTATTGCTGGGTCTGCTCTTACTTTAAAAAGGGTAAGGCTGCAAGTCAAATGGTACTCAATTTACTGCTGTGCCTGTGGCCAGGCCAGAAGATTGCATTGGCTATTGCATTGGCGAAAGACTGTTCTTCAATTTAATTGAAACTCGTTTGTGGGCTCACCAGGCCTCACATAGCAGTCATAGCTTTCTCAAGTTGTCATATTCAGGAGGACACAAATAATAAGAATAAATATTCAAGCAGTGCTGAAATACTAAAAGTATTAGATGGACCTACTCCTTGACTATTGTTGGAGAGCCATTTTACACTAAAGGTAGTTAGGAAGAGTGATAAAATGAGGTTTTTGAGAACACCTCATTGTCCAGATAAAAATAGTAATTCACTGGTATCTAAGGTATCCGATTCAGATTTCAGAACTATTACTATTATTGAAATAAGAGCTCCAGATTTTTTTAAAAGAAGAAATGGTAGTACATTGTATGAATGAACAGATGTTGATGAATAAGAGGTTGTCATGACAGTCAGGTAGGGAGTTCCATTAAGACTTGTGCAACCAGCTCTGGGCTGTGTTTGCTTCCTGAGGTACTTTGTTTGGCTCAGTTGGTGTGTCGTTATATGCACCTAAAGCATGCCATAATGACAAGTGATAAAGTAGGTAAATATGGGTTTGATAATACTTCATATATGATATTTTATGTTCATTCTCAAATTGAGTTACATGGAAATTCATGTCTAAACATTTATGGAAAATGTTTTCATTACAAAATGACTGCAGAAAGTTGGTTCCAGTGTCTTGATTCTATGTCAGCCATTTAAATATAACTTAAAGTAAACAGTGTTTCTTCTTTGTCACTGCTGATTTTCAGTGTATTTTGCATGCTGTGTACACTTGGGCTTTTAGGTTTGTAATTCTGTCTGTGCCAATAATGCAGAGCCAGTAATGTATTTGCAGGCATAATATAGTGGCAGAGATTTCTGGGCTGATAAAGTGACGCTCTGAGTTCAAAACCCTTGGTGGTAAGACCACCAGAGTGGGAAGGGTTGGCAGAGGAATCTCAGACCCAGGGGGAGGTGAGAGCAAGGCCAGGGCAGCACTGGGAGGTTGCCGGATGTGCCGGGTGGCAATATTACTTCACACCAGTGTCATGCTGCCTTGTTGTTACGGGGCGAGGAGACAGCTAGCATTGATGTCCCCCAGGGACAGTCTGCATAAGCTTTTTTTCCAATTCAAGTCACATGCTAAATGCTAAAAGCTTTACTGATTCCTGGTTGTGAATGCTGACGTCTTTGTTCAGTAAATTTTCTCTTACAGAATCTGCTAAATTAAAATTGCATCGTGAGATAAGTAAAAGTAAAATGCTCTGTGCATGATTTGAACCCCAGATATTCTGCGAGCACATCAGAAGCCAGCTTATTATGAATGCTACGTCAAAGCTTTGGGAACAATGAGCAGTCCTTTGTAGGAGAGCGTTTATAGTCAGAATATGTGGGAAGGGGAGTAAGTCATTAGCCAGTTCAGTTTGCACCTCCATAAAGATGTGTAAGAAAACCTGTGAATGCATCTTTCCTCCCATAGTAGGAAATAATTTGCATACATTAAAAGACCCTTTGATGTAGTAAATTTCATCTAATATTAAAGAAATGTGTGTGGGTAGCAGAAATAATTGTTCCTTATACTGTCCAGATTGAAAGGCCTTGCCATGAAAATGAGGAAAGACATTTAAAGAGTCTGTGACTTTGTACTAGTTTGAAAGCAAACCAGTGGGAGATCCCAAGTCAAAACTACAATTTATTAGGAGTAAGATAAAGGCAGTAATACAGAAACACTGGTTTGAACTGACACAGTCAGGATACAACCTGACACCCTGTTGCTCAGGGTGGTGGCAGCAGTCCGATTAAATGGTGGCTGCAGTCCTGCTGAAGTGACAGATGTGGTTCTGTTGAAGTGTGATCCTCTAGAAGGGTCTGGTCTTCCTCTGAAGGTCCAGTGGTGGTTATGCAGCTCTTGTCCTCCAGGAATCCAGTAGATAAGGCTACTGTGGTGTTCCAAACCTCAGATGATATCCAGGTAGGANGTGGCTGCAGTCCTGCTGAAGTGACAGATGTGGTTCTGTTGAAGTGTGATCCTCTAGAAGGGTCTGGTCTTCCTCTGAAGGTCCAGTGGTGGTTATGCAGCTCTTGTCCTCCAGGAATCCAGTAGATAAGGCTACTGTGGTGTTCCAAACCTCAGATGATATCCAGGTAGGAAAGCATCTCACAATGGGATGATGTAATTTTAGGAGTTGTGCAGTGAGGCTCCATGCCCCATTAACAGAAGATATCCTTCCAGAGGAGGTTATGAGGGATGGGTCATGGAAGAGATAAAGAACATTGTCCCACCTGGTGTTAACAGACGGTGATGGAATGCACGCTTTTGGTTACATCTTACATTGTCACCTAAGACAGACTTACTGAAGTTACCACCTCAAAGGCACCACTGAGGAATTTTCGAATTTGCGCCGTAAAACAGGATGAAACGGTCTGGCTTTGGAAGTCTAACTCTGTATTTTATAAAAAGCTAGGCTGCTTCTACCTGGCATTACGTGATTACTCAAAAATGTTGGAATTGCCCATATTTCACTTTAATGTCTGACATGATGGTTTCATAATTAATTTCCTTGTTACTCAGATATTATTGTGTAAACTCTGAGAAGGTAAAGTATTAACTAGCTGGGGAAGGTAAAGTTTTGATTATATAATTTTTACAGTAAACCCTACTTATATAATTACAAGGAAAAAGTCCTATTTACGTTTCAGTTATTCTCACATAAAATATCATTGTTCAAGTATTCTACTGCTGACTAATGATTTAAAATACAAAATATACTCTTTTACAGAGGCATTTTTGGAAAACTCGCATAAGACAGTTCTTAAGGTCATGTGATGTGAATGGAGCTCTAGTAATTAAAATTACGCCTTCTGTGCAAGGTGTACCGCAAATGCCTGGTTTTTGAAAAATGTCATTTTTTATTGTACTGTATGTCTCAGAGAAGGACCTCAATGCTTTATTTTACAAAGCATTCAGCATCAGGCTCACATAGGATTGCAGAAGACCAGAAATAGAATATTTCTTTAGTGTTCAGGTAAATGTGATGTGCTGGCAACTCTGATAATGACCCATAAGTTGCATTCCACTGAAGAGGGATTGCTAGTGCAAACAGAGCCTTTTTTTGAGAGGTGGCAGTCAGTCAAAGAGCTCTGCAATTGCTGAGTCTTGTTTGCTGCCAATAAACTTTTAGGCCATGTGGTTATTTCTTGGTCTGGGAGACTGTAGAAGAAGCAGTTTGATAGTAAGGCTGAAAGAAAAAAAACCCTTGCTATTCCAGCCTCCATGCATACACATCTCTGCCCTAACCTCTTGAGGCAAATTTTGTTTTAAACACCTCTTGGTATTCTCTCTCCACAGATATATTTCACCTTGCATGTGCACGTTTATTTTAGAATTTCACACTACAGCATACTGGTTTTACACAGTTTAGAAACTTGCTCAAGTATTAACAGTTAAGAATACCTGTCAGCTCCGCCTGACTTCGAAAGCTCTGAGCCTGGACCTGAAGCTGTCACAGAGCCCCTGCCATAGGGAGGACGAGTTGCTGGGTGGAATCCTGGGTCTCATGCTACAAGAAGTCCACAGTGAGAGATGCTGACTTTTACTGGTCATGCAGCAAGTCGGTAGTAGGGATGAGGTCAGACAATTACCAGGCTCTGAGTGCCTTTTGTTTAACATCACATATTTGAGATGTCAGCAGTGCTTGACATGCATAAGTTCACTCACAGGCAGCCACTTATGATGTGTCCTGTAAAAACCATGTGGGTACTCAGTGTTCTTCTTCTGTCTCTGAAAGGGGCTGTGTGCAACCTCAGTGTTTCTTTGTTGTAGGTATCACCTTGCCCTGCGTAGTTCCTGGAGCATATGGGCCCCCAGGGACTCCCGGCTTTCCAGGACTGCCAGGTAGGGAGGCAAGATGGTGTAATGCACTGGCTGACTGCCAAGCAGCACTTATTCCTCAAGGAAGAGAATACCTCCTAATTAATCTTCCTCCAAGTGATAGTTATTCCAGAGGGTTAACTATCAGAACAATGTCCTTTTTTTTCCCAATGTGACTAGGCCTAAATCTCATGGAGGGTCATATTGACTGCACCATTTTTTAGCCTTCATGTAGCCTTGAACACAAACCCTCTGCTTCTGTGTTCATGTAGCTCATGAACAGCCATAGCTTTGAGACTTTATTTAGCTTAAATTGTGTATCCAGCACCAGCTTTGCAGAAAAGATTTGATCCTGTTTTCCTGTGCTGTGTTTTTGTCTTCTGCTATTTGTTTGTTGACATTATTAATTAATATATTTTTACCCTTAGGTTCCAAAGGCAGCAAAGGCTTTTCTGGCATTCCAGGCCAACCTGGGTTACACGGGTCTAAAGGACAGCCAGGGTCTCCAGGAATAATAGGCTTGCAAGGGGAACCTGGTAAGAGGGAAGTTGCTGGAATCCTTTTAATTGTCTGGCGAGTATGTACAATACTTTATCAAAAGAGTTATCTGACCTTCTTGGCCACTTCTGCCTCATACACTCATAGTGCTCCATTGAGAGTTCCATTGTGCTCCTTGCAAATGGAAGCAAATGGTTGCAGCTTGGGAGAAAACAAAGGAAATATTCAGGATGTTCATCACCTGCCTATAACACTGTACCACTATGGGAGAAAAGAGGACAGTCAACAGTTTGTTTCTCCAGAGACCACTGTCATGTGCTTTGTTCCAGTTTAGGTTAACCACAGATTTACTGTAACACTTATTTTAAGCTCTGTGATACTCTGGTAAAGGCACACTGTACACAGCGTTTGGACTCATTTTAGCCATGGGAATTTCTGATGGTTGTGTAAAGAAAGAGCAAGAAGCAAAGGTGATGAAGGTTAGGGATTTTGTCCTTTTGCTGAACCTGCCATCTAGTGAAACCAAGCTTGGAATGCTTTATGTAGCTGCAGCTCCTACACACTGCTACAGTATTCTTTTCTTGAAAAAGAACCCCAAAAACCCTAAACCTTTCAACAGTTTCCATCACTTTCTATCACTAATTATTGTTTCTAATTCAGTACTGAAATATTTTGCAACTTTTCAAGCAACTTTTTCTTTCATGGAAACTTTTAAAATGTATATTTTATTTGAGGTGCTATTGGAAGCAGTATTCTGTACTTCTGTTGAGTGACTTTTATGGGTCTTCTCTTTGAGGCTTCCCTGGACCTCGAGGAGAGCAAGGCTCACAAGGACTTCCAGGACTGGATGGAACAGATGGTTTGCCTGGGAAAATGGGTGCTTCAGGGTTAGCTGGAATAAAAGGAGCTCCTGGAGATGTATTTGGTGCTGAGAGTGGAACCCTGGGAGAGCGTGGCCGACCTGGACTTCCAGGTGATAAAGGGCTTACAGGTGATATTGGATTTCCAGGACCAAAAGGTAAGCACTGATACTGCTTGTATCTGGGAATATCAAACTCTTTTTCTTTCAAAGACCCTTCCTCTTTCCAATCACTTAAGATAATGCAACTCCTCTGACCTGCTCACAGATGATGATTTGCTGGCTTTCTGTTAGAACCTAATGCAACTCAAAGGCTTTTATTAAAACTCACTTTTTAATTAAAAGTGTGAATTTTGCTTTATTTGTTCTGTAACCTCCCATCTCTCTGTTTCCAGGGCTGGATGGAAGACCAGGCCTCCTGGGTATTAAAGGTGAACAGGGTCATCCAGGATATTCAGGTGTCCCTGGGTTGCGGGGACCTCCTGGCCCTGGAGGTCCTTTTGGCATTAAGGGAAAACCAGGACCCTTGGGATCAGCTGGCCTTGCAGGAGCTCCAGGTATGTAATGTTTTCAGATGAAGACAAGGAGCTGAGCTGAGCTCTGCGGTGTTGAAGTGTGGGAGAAGTTTGGAATTTGCTCGGAGTGAGCTCCTACCTCTGGCTAGGGGTAATAGAGTGCAGAATTTGAGCCTGTTGACTCTGACTGCTGGGCAATTCCTGCCAGGAAGTGTTAACCCAATACTGTAGAAGGTACAGCAGAAAGATAGAAGAAAGCATCTTAAATGTTTTTAACATCTTTGCTCTTACATGCTGGCTGTATCATTGACTAATCTTCATTTCCCATTTTCATAACAATTAATTGCTATTGTATGAGGTTGCTTGAAATGTGATTTAGATCGAAAAATTGTTGGCTTTCTCAGGACAAGCACCGGTCTTTTCTGTCTTTCTCTTTGCTGGGGCAGAAGAGAACTTTATTTCCCTTCACTTCAGAGGAAAAAGCCCCCCCACTTGAGTATAGTGGTATCTGTCAAGCTGCACTGACTGAAGTGCTTCAGAACAGTATATGAAAGACTTGAGAACCAAGCAAAGAGAGACCCGGGAACTGGTAGATAATGGTCTGGGACATAAAAGTGCTCTTCTGACTTGTAGAATGACAGTGCTGAAGCACAGTGGCAACAAATGAATCAAAGCAGTTACATCACTTGAGATGAAAATCATAGAGTTTTTAGTTTTTTAAAATTGTAGGATTAGCATTCCTTCTGCCTCTCTATTGTTTTACATTTATGGTCTGTATGCCATATTTTACTTTTCTTCAACTGTTTTTAAAAACTTCCCATTGCTAGGATGATAAGCTCCAAATAACTAAGGGTTTTTTTGCAGCTATTGTCTCCCTGAATCATTGATTTCTTTTGTACCCTTGTTCTTTCTGTTTACATATTTTGTCTGTTTTTTCCTTCACCATGTTTCTATTCCATTTATCATCAACTCTCCATTTCTGATGTCACACTGTTTGGTTATGGGTTCTTCACATAGGCTGTCAAGGTGAGAAAATGCAGTGTAGCATAAAAGCTCATGGACTAACAACCCAGCTTTTAATGCTACAAGAATTGCATTGACCATAGGTGATACCCCTTATTGTTGCTAATCAAAGCAGAAGGCAAAGAACCATTGTAATGAGAATGCTCAGGCAGTAACAAAGCCTCTAGCCTATAAGGAAATCATTAATATGCAGAGATTTTTAAGTGTGTGTGTTTTCTTTGTCTTCTTAAATAAGGCAGCTCTTCCATCTGCTTAAAAAAATGCTGGGTTGTAGCATAAAGCCCTGAGTATAACAGAGCTTGAATATTTACTGCTGCAAATGTAATTTTTCAGAAGCCACCTGACTTTTCGTTCTCTTCATTCCTTTGGATCTGAGCATTCTGTTTTCAATGGTTTGAGCCTTTGTTTAAAATTGTAAACCATTACAAAGCTTCAGCTAGAAACATTTAGAGGCAAAATAGTGCCTACGGTATTGGTTTGGTGACAGCACAATCAGCTTGTTCCTGTAGTGAGCAATTGGCTCTTGAGAAGTACTGTTCAATGACCAAGGTGAAAAAAAGGACTTTTGCAAACAAGCCTGTCCAGCTGATTGATCTCTGGTTCACCCAGAGGGTGGGGTAGGGAGCAGAAGCTGGCATTAATGATGCTCCCCATTCTGTCTTGGCTGCCTTGATGCTGAAGGTAAGGCTGTGCATTACAGGTCAGTGTCTGCTGGTCAGAAAAGGATACATCATAAGGGGTTTCACCCTCGCCAGTTGTGTAGTGATGTAGGCAGTAACCCTCCTTGTAGGTAATGTACTATTAGATGACTAATGCTTTTGCAGTTCTAAGCTTTATGCCTTCTAGTAGGCTGCATGTGCCATAAGGTCCATTAAAAACAATGCTGTGTTTAAAGAGCTTGGGAAGCTGCCACAAACTGTCCTAGTTTTGTGCAATATCCTCTATTGAGTTCTTTCTTGTATTGATTCAGGACCTCCTGGAGTCAAAGGTGTGGCTGGGGATGTAGGACCACAAGGCCCTGCTGGTATGAAAGGCTTCCCAGGTCTTGATGGTGCTCCAGGATCTCCTGGGGAAAGAGGATTCTTAGGGCCACCTGGGCCTTTTGGTCAAGATGGACATCCAGGTTTCTCTGGGCCGAAAGGTAGGTGTTTCAGTCTTGAGATTGCTGTGCCCACAAAAAAATAACCTTGCTGATACTGATTTTAGGCCCAACTTGCTGGAAGGGAATGAATCCCCAACTAGTGTTGGGATGCATTTGTTTTGCTGCTGAGTTAGAAATTATGGATTTAATTATCAAATAATGTCCATAAGGAAATCTGTCTTAAAGGTCCTAGGCCCTTGTGGAAAAAGAATTGTGTAAACCAAAATAGAAAGACAAGAAAATTGAAGAAATGAACAGTGAATGAAATTTAAAGAAAGAAGGGAGAGAATCAAGCATAAATAAAATGGGAATTAAAACTTTACAAACTGTGTGGTCCTTAAGCACCAGTACAGTAGTTGGTTACTTGGAGAATAACACAAAGCAGTAGAGCTGTGGAACTGCACGTTGTTCTCTTGGAAATTGATTTGGTTTGATCTCCACTGGAAGCAGGACCAGGCTCTCAAAGGCGAACTGAGCAGTGTTGGTTGAAAGTATCGTGAGTGGAGACCTGTGACAGAAGTGACAGTGCTGTGCCTGTGCCATGTGCTTGTTTAACTACCTGGATTTGGGTCATTGGCCAGACCCAGGCAGCCTCTGCCCCAGGGTGGGTGTGCAGTGTACCAGGAGAGACTGATACTCCCTTTTTATTTCTCAACGTTTCTATGCAGGCGAGAAAGGGTCTTCTGGCCTGCTTGGTTTCCCTGGCATGCCAGGACTGCCTGGTGTCCCTGGAGTGAATGGGTTTAAAGGAACTCCTGGCACAGCTGGAGGAAAAGGAAGTCCAGGAGTTGTGGGACTTCAGGGTCAAAAAGGTGAGAAACAGCTGAATGGCTTTTGCTGGCTGTGCTGCAGAGGGACTTTGGAGGCAGTTCTGTGATGTCTGTGTCTCGTGTCTTTCTTCTAAATATTGCAATCTTCTATTTTTCAATATTTTGGCCCGTTTACCAACGATTACTAATGAATCTGCATCAGGAGACATGGAAGTTCTGTTTTTCTCTGCTAGATTATTTTGCAAGAAGATTTTGTGACTTTTTATTTCTTCAGGTGACAGAGGTGATATAGGTCCACCAGGTCTTCCTGTTCTTGGGACTTCAGAACAGGCACTGCAAATCAAAGGAGACAAAGGAGATCCTGGATTAGCTGGACTCGGAGGATTCCCAGGACCTAGAGGTATTTCACAACATTGCAGTTAGTTGCCAGTAGCAGTTCAGTATCTGGGCTTGTTATCAGTGGAGCATGGTCTGTCCTCCTGGCAGTGCCTGCAGTGTTACTGTTTTCTGTTCTGCCATTCCCATTCTAGCAAGACTTGAATATGGCAGTTCTGAGTTTTGAGAAAACAGTTTTCCTTTAAAGTTTTGTTCTGCAGATGTAATGCCATCCCTTATTCCTCTTTAAGGGGAGCTTAGGGTAACAGGCCAACTGACCCTAATGAGCTGGATGTCTGCATTATTAAATGAAATTCCACTCTTCTGTATTACCCAGGTGATAAAGGAATCCCAGGAAGCCCTGGACAGCCTGGTCTCCGTGGTCCAGTTGGGTCAGCAAGCAAAGAGAGAGGTCTTCATGGTGACCCAGGCTTCCCTGGTCCACCTGGACAACCTGGCCTGCCAGGACAGAAGGGTGCCCGGGGTATCATGGGATTTCCAGGAATGCCAGGAGAGAGGGTAAATACCTTCTAAAGTTTCTTCTTCTTCTCTGAGTGCTCTTAGGAAAACCCTGTGTTCTAATTGGTACTTCTGTAGCACAGCAGCAGAAGCTGGCAGGATTTTTCCTTACAAAACTTCCAGATTGTTTTTGTTTGGCTCATACCATTAAATGACATTTTACATAGTATTTCTTCCTACACCTTTGTGTTCTGTTATCCCACATGACCCAAGCTTGGAACAGCAAGAATAAAAAGTGAAGACTACTTTTGGTTGGGTTGGTTTTTTTTCAGGGTTCAGATGGCACCACAGGAACACTTGGATTCCCAGGACCTATTGGCCTTCCTGGTCCGAAGGGTAAGAAATCTTTCACAGTGTACGTGGTCTTTTATTATACACAGTCCTAATATTAATGACACAAAGGAACAAGTAGTGTTCTGGAAGCATCCATTGCTCTCCAGTGACTGGCTCCAAGTACATATCCCCTTGTAAGAGGCTTCATTCAGACAAGACCTATACCAAGCCTAAATACTTTATGGTCCTCTGAAAGTTTGGCCACAGCACTGTGTGAAGCCTGTTGGACAGTGCAAGAAGCACGCTTTTCTCTCATCTCCTTGTGTCAAAAGTGCAGGATGTTGTGGAATTACCTGTAGATGTCTGTCTTGTGCATTTGCATGAGCGGATCTGCATCCAGTGATGGTTATAAGCATTTTCACACTCAGGTGCATCATTTGCTATTGTCTTTGTTTGCACCATGAATTTGAGATACAGCAAGGTTTATTTTCTTAAACAAGTCTTGGAAACTGATGTCCATAGTCAATGACAGAATGGCCTTTCCTTTCTTTTCCAGGTGACCAGGGAGAGTCTGTTGGTGTTCCTGGCATTGCTGGACCAAAAGGAGAGAGAGGAGACCCAGGGTTTCCAGGTAAAGTGGGCCTTGATTGCTCACTTCAAGAATACAAAATTCTAGAGACTAAACCATTTGGCATTGTCAAATTTGGGTATTTTTTTATAAATGAAAATGAGATTTGAGGAGTCTGCAATCCAGGTGGGGCACAAGTCTGGATGATAATGAACACATCTGGGACCAGCCCAGTTCTAATGCTGGGTTCACTTCACTTCTTGAGGAGGCACCTGTGAACTTGCCCTGGCGTTTGGCACCCTGAGAGTGCAGCCCAGGGCCCAGGCGATGGCTGAGCACACACAAGTGCTGCAACCTCAGCCTACCATGTTTCTCACCCTCTTCATGCCTTCCTCCAGTTTGACTTGTATGTTTATATCCTTTCAGGAGAGAGAGGGAGAGAAGGACTCAAGGGTGAACCAGGCTACCCAGGAAACACTGGGGTGAATGGACCCAAAGGCAGCCCAGGAGATCTTGGCCAAGAAGGACCAGCAGGTACTGGACTGAGCACCTAAGTTCTGCAGCTCATGTTGTGACTATGACAACCTCACCTTGATGCTTCCTTAGCTTGGCTTGTCTCAGCTGAGGCTTAAACAAGAAGTTTGGCAAGAAAATGGGAACTTTCTTTGACAGTAGTGTAAGGTGTCACCTTGTTCTGCTGGTCAAATATGGTGAATCCTGCAACACTGAAACCCAAAGGAATCCCATTAACAAACAGGGAAGATCTCAGATACAAGCAGTAGCAGCTTCTTCACAGCTCTTTCATTGCAACATTTTTGTCTGTTTCCTCTCTAGAGCCAAACCTACCCAGAAGAATGGCTACAAGTGTGTTTGGGTCATGGGGTAATTAGCAGGTAGATTCCCAAATAGTTATCAAGATCAAAGGTTGGAGAACAGTGAAAGTTGTTATTGAAATGTTTTATTTGAAAAACAATCTAATTAGTTATTTGGTGTGTGAACTGTTCATGTGTTACTTAGTGGATGATGAGGAATGTCACTGCTGTGATTTAAAAAAAACCCCATCAAATAAATAGTTTGATAAATGTTATGCTAGTGGTGGCATGAGGAGAGATTTGGATCTGATTTTGCTCTATTTAAATAGTGGTTTATTCACTCATCTTATGAGTTAAGTGCAGGAACAGAAGCTGTAAGATGGAGCTGTGAGCTGTTTCAGCCTGGACATGATGTGTAGTACAGGAATATTTTTCTGCTTGCTTTTAGGAGTCCCTGGAAATGCTGGGCTGAGAGGAACCCCTGGCCCACCAGGACCCCCAGGACAGCCAGGATCTGTTGGATTCCCTGGAGCTCGTGGAACAGCAGGACCTAAAGGTATATGTGCAATCTGCACATGGAAGGAGAGGTTGGGCCAGAAAAGCAGTGTTTCGGCCAAGTGTCTCCGGCAGGCAGCGCGTGACGGGCCAGCTGTGCGTGGGAAAGAGCTCCCTCTTGGCAGCGTTGTGCAGGCACCAGCTGCCAGGAATGAGCAGAGGAATGGTTGGAAAGGGAGGGGCTCTCACTGGGTTTGAATCACTAATGGATGTTCTTGGAGGGTAAAACGGGAGAGAGCAGTGGGAAGAGTTTCCGTGAAGGGCACTTGTGTGAAGGAAGGCTTCACAGCTTTACATGCTGTGCTCCCGTGTGTCAGGTTTCTCTTATGTGTTGTATTCTCCATGAGCCATCTTATGCATTTCCACCTAACTAGATTGTTTGCCTGTTTGCTCACTTATGTGTTCCCTATGTCTCCTCAGGCTTTCATGGATTTCCAGGTTTAAATGGTCTGAATGGCTTGCCAGGCACAAAAGGGTCTCCTGGAACACCAGGTAAAGGAAACGTGTAACAGAAGTGTCATAGCTAGGGAAATGCATAACTGCTCCACCATGAGAGCACTGTTTCCCACAAAATTCCCCTATTTCACCCAGTTCTGGCTTTAATTATGACCTGAAGAGAAACCTCAGGATACTGAATGTGCATAAATGAATTCTTCTTCGATGCCAGTAAGAACAGGATGCAGCCTGTGGAGCTGAAGAGTCTTTTCTGGTGATGGTGCTCCTTGAATTCCTGAAGGACTATGTCACTTCTGGAAAACTAATAGAATGAAATCATAAAACTCTTTCTAATGGATGTTTGATTTGAGCAGGGCAGCACCAAATGCTTGCTTTAAGTTGGACTTAGCAATGAAATATTTCTGTACTGCTTTTCAGAGCTCTCCATTATATGGAGCTCAAGGAAGGCATCAATAAAATCAGAAGCTGATTTCTTTGATTTGTTTCCAGATTGTGCTTTTAGGGAGCTTTTGCTGGACTTTTTCATATTTTCGATAATACGAAATGGAATGTAGTTCTGTGTTGCAAACAGGGTTTTACTAAAGTAAAGAAGTGATGAAAGACGTTACCAAAAAGACTTGTTTAGTTACAGTCAGGTTGTAAAGTAGCACCTAAAATTTGTGGCAGCTGTTTTATGCATGAAAATGGATAGACTTCACATGTACAACTCAAACTATACCTGTGTTTTCTTTGTTTAAAACATTATCAGAAGGTAATGATTTGCGGCATATAGATGTTCCATAGTTTTCCTGAGAGAGCTGCTTTTTTCAGTGACGTGCTGAACATCTCCTTGCAGCTTTTCCTGGGAGCCTCTGCCCTGCAGCACTTGTGCCTGTGTGCGTTCTGCAGCAGTCTGTGCAGACTGAACTCCCTCCCTGTGTTGCGGCATGAAGCCCACAAGTTATTTAAAGACCAGAAGCTTGAGTCTGGTGTGTCCTCGTGAGAGACACAGCATACAGGCTGGCAGCAGATCCTGTCACAGGACTGCTATGTTCTCATTCTTGTGCAAGAGCTTGTGGGGAGACCAGAACAGTCATATGCTTTTCTCTCAGCATCTCACAGATTGTTTAAATTCACTCTGCACAACCAGAGTAGCATGTGAGGCACGAAATCACCAATTCCAGCTGCTCTACTGAAAACAGCAGAGACAGTAGTAAATAGCTAGTTTTTTAATCACCACTCATTTTGTGGAATAATTTGACTGCTACTAGGGAATTTGAATAGGCTCTCTTATCTTTGTTAACCATGTTTAATTAGGTCTGAGTGAAGCTGGACTGAAAGGACCTGCAGGTCTCCCAGGTACAAAGGGTGAAGAAGGCTCTCCAGGCTTGGGAAGAGGAGCTGCAGGATTCCCTGGACCAAAAGGCTCATCAGGAGACATGGGTAAATACTGATGTTCTGAAAGCAGGATGTATTGCAGCTGAGGTTAATGGGTTGCATGGTCAGCAGAACTACCAAAGACAATTCCTGAAGCCTCAAAGGTGGTTAGAAGCTTGACAGGTAAATGTGAAATCTGTGATGTTGCTCTGTATTTTGAGAAACCGTTGGTTATACAGTTCTGAAAGTATCCATCTCTCTCCTGAACAGCACAATATGTATTATTTCCCCTCCTGTAGTGAGACATCTCTTTGTTGTCCTCAATATAAATGCTCCCCAGCCACTCCTTCTGTCAATGTCTGTGAAGATCCATGAGGACCTTTGGTCCTCCCTCACTTTGTGTTTCTTATTCTAGGTCCCCCTGGTCCTATGGGACTGCCTGGCTTGCCAGGAACACCTGGAGTTTCTCTTCCATCTGATATACGTGGGAGACCTGGGGATGCTGGCGTTCCAGGCACTGATGGGAGTTCAGGTGGGTGCGGTTTGGAAGCTTTGTCATGATGGCACCGGCACCCATTCAGTACCTCACAGCCTTGGTGGAGAGGCTGAGACTCCAGTCTTTCCCCAGACAGAAAGAAATGCTGGGGATAGCCCCAGCATTTACTTTGCCCCAGGAACAGATTTTGCCAATTACCGCTGTTGTCTCTAGGTTTTCCAGGTCTTCCAGGACCACGAGGGCCCCCTGGCCCAGCTTCTGACCAAGGTGACACAGGCACTCCGGGTTTCCCTGGTGTTCTTGGCTTGCGAGGCATAAAGGGCGACGTGGGAGCCGCTGGTCCTGTTGGACTCCCTGGAGCATCTGGATTCAAAGGTAATCTTGCCTTGGAAGGATCTGGGAGTGGTTTGGCAGCTGTCATCTTGACAGTAGGAATGGCCCTTGGGTGGTTAGTGTGACCTCCTCATTCAGATGTAACAGCTGAATTTGATGTCTCAATCTTTCCTTTTGGCTCCTGCAGAGCTGGACTGACACCAGAAGCAGCAAAGTAGGGCCAGCTCCAGGTGTTCTTCAATGTGTCCCAATGATTTTTTCCTCTTATCTTTGTTTTTTTTTCTGAGTACATGGTGTCCACCTGCAATGTTGCTGTGCTTGTTGACCTCAGTTCCCCACTTGTGCTCTCTAGGCAAGGACTGGAGTTGCTGTTTCATCCCACCTGTCCTGTATGCTCAGAGGCATTAGTGTGGTGGATTTAGGTCTCCACAAGAGGCTGAGAGGATTGTAGGAGTTCAGAGATGTTGTTCTGGGCTGAGGCAGGGAGCATGTTGATCTCTCTTTGGTCTGTACCAAAGGAGGCCAAAGGGCAGCTGCACACAGGGACTCCAGGAGCAAGGTTTGAGAGAAACCACACAGCTCAGAAGCCAGGGCAGGATGGAGAACCACTGCCAGATGAAGAACTGTCTGCTGTCTTTGTAGGCTGGCAGATCCCATCCCTCTGTGCTGTGCACAGAGATGGATTTCAAATAGTAAAGATGTGTACTCCACAAACCCTGTCCCTGGGTTACCCAAGGAAGGGGAAGAGTACTTTCAATAAAGTACAATTAGGTAGCAGTGGAAATTCTTGTCTTGGGGCTCTGCAGCCATTGTGGATGTGAAATTTGGCACAGACTGCCTTGAGGGTTGTGGTGCCCTCCATCTCGGAGCCCGAGTGCTGTTGCTGCCACCAGTGAGAGCCCCAGCTGTGGGTCAGAACTGGTGCTTAGCCCCAGCCTTAGCTGTGTGTCTTTGCAGGTGCAAGGGGCGAGCCTGGCCTGATGGGGATGCCAGGCAAAGATGGGCCTCCGGGGGATCCTGGTTATGCTGGGCTGAAAGGTGAAATGGGCCATCGAGGTGAGTGCTGGAGGATTTAAAAAGCTGCCATTTATAGCATCTGGTTTGGGCTGGGGACCATTTCAGAGCTCCCTTAATGGGCTTATTTGGGAGACTCTTGATTTCTTAGAGAGTGAAATAAGTAGAAAGAGCTTGACATATTTACAAGATACCCAGTGCTGATGTACAAAGGTGGTCTTAATTTCACATTTTTCTCCTTTGTGTCAGGATTAGTGTCAAATGTGTGTGGTTTTTTTGGGGTACTTACACATCCTTTGCCCCATGTGCAGGTCTCCCTGGCAGACCAGGGGCTCCAGGAATAACCCCACAGCCAGAAGAAGTCACAGCCCCTGCAGGATTACCTGGTCTGCCAGGAATTGATGGTGTCCCTGGCTTTGATGGAGATCCCGGATTCCATGGCCCAGCTGGAAAACCAGGTAAAAAGTACACTCAGATCGCCAAAATGCTGTTCTTCTGGAAGAAAACCACTACTTTATCAAATGCGTTAGGAATGTTTACAGGGCTTTTTAATTAAGGAAAGAATTCCATCAAAATGAGTACAAATATAATATATACAAATATAATGCTGCATTTTTAATCATGTGTGATACTCAGCTGCACCTCTCAATCCTTTTACAGACAACCAGATCAGGTGGAGTCTCTTTTGGAGGTGGCTGTTTATAACCACAGCTGGTGAAGAGTGAGCTCTTGTCATGGCTGCTGACATCTTGCTTCCCTTCTGGAATATGATTGCAGGAGTGAAGGCAATAATATGAGGAAATAATGATACTAATAATTGTATTTTATTTCAGGCCCAAAAGGTTTGCCTGGAAGATCTGGTTTGAAAGGACATGATGGCTTACCTGGAACACCTGGCATAGTTGGGGATCCAGGACTCTCAGGTGCCCCAGGACCACAGGGATTTGAAGGTAATTTTATGATTTGGGGAGCACAGATCAAAAAGAAGCAAATGGTAGAATTGTGTTTGCTTACAGCTTCTGCAGAGACCCTCCCCAACACCCAATTACCTTAGGAAAACCAGGGGATGGCTGTGGTCTTGTGTTTTGTATCTGCAATGAAGGAAATTTAATCTTCAATGAGGAAAGTTCTGCCACATGTCCTTGTTGATGTCACTGCTGGTGTTTCTGTAGGTGCAATTCTAAACACCTTTTGGTTTTAATGTTTTGTGGATGTGGGAATCATCTTGAAGATCTAGAAGAGTGATATAGTATTCACAGTAACCACAGCTGTGAGGCTTGGACAGTAGAGGAAAGGCACAGTGAGAAAGGACTACCATCAAGGAGACTGCTATAGCAAAAATGAATGAATTAGGTTTTGGTTGGTGCTTTGAGATCATCAGAACTACTGTGAGATATACCTAAAACACTGGTGCCAGAGTTGTTGGGCAAAGAAAGAAAACTAAGAGGAAGGGAATGGGTGGGTGGTGCTGTGAAATGACTCCTTTTGGAGCTGTTAAGTCTAGTAATTCATATAACAACCATATAGCTTGTGCTCCTCATTGTACAAGACTGCCATAAGCAATGCCAGATGGGGTTGCCAAATGCCAATCAGAGCCAGCTGCTGTTCACACTGTGCACTAGCAATAGCAATTCTTCTTCTGTCTCCTAGGTGTTGCTGGGAAGCCGGGTTCCCTTGGTTTGCCGGGAATGCCTGGTCGGAGCGTGGGCGTTGGATACACTCTAGTGAAGCACAGCCAGTCAGATCAGATCCCCCCGTGTCCCATAGGAATGAACAAGCTCTGGGATGGCTACAGCTTATTGTATGTGGAGGGGCAGGAGAAGTCACACAACCAGGATCTCGGTGAGTTGACAGAATTCTCTCAGGAATGACCAACACAGGCCAAAATTGCATTTGAAAAGCCATCCTCCCTGGCAGTGCAGAGGGCTGTGGTGGAGGCGGTGGCAGTTGGCTTGGCCAGATCTGCACTGGGAGCGGTGTCACTCGTGCCATCCTCACCCACTAATGGTGGCGTGGATGACTTGGAGTGTTTGGCAGATGCTTGGTGTGACCACTTCTCCGATTTTTCCAGGTTTTGCTGGCTCATGTTTGCCTCGCTTCAGCACCATGCCATTTATTTACTGCAACATCAATGAAGTGTGCTACTACGCCAGCCGAAACGACAAGTCCTACTGGCTCTCCACCACTGCTCCCATCCCCATGATGCCCGTGGACAGCGTCCAGATCCCACAGTACATCAGCCGGTGCTCTGTGTGTGAAGCTCCTTCCCAGGCTGTGGCTGTGCACAGCCAGGACATCACCATCCCACAGTGTCCCCTGGGCTGGCGCAGCCTGTGGATAGGATACTCCTTCCTCATGGTAAGGACACTACTGCGAGTACAAAGACAGCTTTAAACATTTCGATCTCTCCTCTCTGATAAGGTCACTGAGACTTTGTTCTATGAGTTACTTACAGGAACCTGGAGCCCTGTCTCTTCTTGCCTCAATGCATTTCTTCATCAGCTGAGTTGCTGTAGCTCTGAGGTTGCTCTGTTTAGCACCTGCTCTGATCAGTTTTGGTGGTAACACTGCTGCCTAAGTTCTGTATCGCCACAGATGTTGGTTCTTTAAACCTCTAAATGTGGGAACAGCAATTCAGCTACAGTATTGACTTAATTCTCTTTCTCAGTGGAAAAAGGTTTTCCATTGCATTCTCCTAGAAGCTTATTAGTGTAAGATTGTTAGAAAAACATGATGTCAACATTACTGTTTCCAAATTTTCCCAACTTTCAAGCGAAAAGCTGGTTTTCCATTATTCTAGGCCTTCATATGCAGCCTAAGTATGTTCCTTTGCTTTTTGCCTTCTAGCCCTGACTCAAGAGAGAGATACACATAGGGTGTAATTTTGGTTGCCCGTTTCACTCCTTTTAGCAATGGAACCAGGAGACTCTCCTGTTTTCCTCCTCCTGTTCCTTTGAGCTCACTCAACGTGCCGTCTTTATTTCAGCACACTGCGGCGGGGGCGGAAGGTGGAGGCCAGTCCCTTGTCTCACCTGGTTCCTGCCTGGAGGATTTCCGAGCTACCCCATTCATTGAGTGCAACGGTGCTCGGGGCACATGCCATTACTTTGCCAACAAGTACAGCTTCTGGCTGACCACGGTGGAGCAGGGGCAGCAGTTTGTCAGCGCTCCTCCCTCAGAGACTCTGAAAGCGGGCCAGCTTCGGACTCGCGTCAGCCGCTGCCAGGTGTGCATGAAGAACTTGTAGTAACAGAAATGCAGTTATGGGAACAGTCTTTGCTACCCCAGATTAGACATCAGTGACTGGAGAAGGGTAAATTCACAAACCTGTTTTGTGTGTGTTTGATGGGTGAATCAAGACAGCCAGAACTCTACAAAAATCAAGTTTCAAGTCCAGGAGTTTGCGCACAGAGGAGGGAAAGACCAGTGTTCTGAAGCCATTTTTTAAATGAAACATGGTGCTATGTTTTTACTTCGATGTTTTTTCCCCCTCCTTTCTGGCTACCTCAGAAAGTCTCAGTGAGTTCCTTACTCAGACTGAAGAGCAGCTGACACCTCGTACCACTCCTCTGTCCGAGGCACATCCAGTTGTCACACACAGACACTTTGCCAAAGCCATGCTTCATTAGTGTCTTTGCAAACAGTATTTGATCCAGTGTAAGGAGTGGAGGCTCATTCTCCTGTGAAACACAGAACTAGCTAAAATTTATGCTGGGTGACTTGGGAACACTATGCACTAATGGTTGATAATGGATTTTCTTAGAAAAATTGAAAAATGAATGTTTTGCTTTGCTTATTACATAGATGGAACATTCTTTCCTCCAGTGACAGGTAACCCGTTCTAATCCAGACTGATATCCACAGCTGACCTTAAAGAGCTACACCAATGAAAAAAGCAATTTTTCATGTGAAGATGAATCCAAAACACCTCAACCATTTTTCATTGCATTCTATTGAAATATATTCCAAGTCTGTTGGCTTCAAGGTTTGTTCTTATCTCCTTGCAGCCAATGATATGCAGCCATACTTAATTAGCCAACATTTTATTACTATGAACATAAATTTCCTTTCTGAGGCAGCTTTGGCACACGTATTTTGTAATTATTCAAGCTGTGTGTGTTTGAAAAGTAGGGCCTTTACTAGATGGCACGCAAGCTTATGCAGACACAGGAGTAAGCAGTTATGGGATGTACATTTTTCACTCCTGCAGTCACCATGTGTTTTATACTGCTTCCTCTGGGCTTTATTGCTGTTAGTTTAAAAAATTGTATCTCTACTGTATGCACTGTTAACTCTCCTTCAGGGCATAATTAAAGAGAAGTACCACTAATTGGATTTTCCTTGTATATTTTAAGGGAAACCCATGACAAAGGTATGCTTATACCTATAATGAATTCATTCAGTAGGACTAATGTTATTACTATTAACCTCTCTGGAGTAAAGCGTGTGAAATCCTTGTCTACTGACATTCCAGGACATTTCAAAGGAGTGCCTTGCAAATACATTGTCACCTTGGCTTAAACTTTAAGATAAAATTATTCAGAAAATTATTATTAATGCACGACTGAGACATTATTTTAAGCAGATAATAATCAGTAAAGATGAAAGTACTACTTGCATAACACATTATTATCTTCATAGAGGTCAGAGCTCTGCAAGTTCTGGAGTTGAACCACACTAGACATGAACAGGGAGGTTGTGAGGGACAATGTAGTCTTTCATCTCACTTATTCCTAATTGTGAAAGATCAGCAACTGCTTTGAATGTATTTTGCAAGGATTTTTAAGGCATTTTAACACTCCTGAGCACCAGTCCTTTCCTGCAGGATATCCAGTCTACTTCCTAGCTGTCCTGGCACAGACAGAGCATGTTGGATTTACATCCTGGGTTATGCACATGCAACTTTAAAACACAAAGTACAGAGCAAAGCTCAAGACTTCTGAAAAATCATGCAGGTAACTGGCAAAGTACAACGAAATTTTCAGCCATGGGGTTCCCGTGGTGCTACAAAGAGAGATGTTGGTCAGGTCTTGTATCTGCAGGGACTTGGCTTTATTTTTAACATTACACATGCAAACACAATTAATTTATTCCCCAGGATGAGAGCTTTATGCATTTTAAGCACCACTGCCTTTAGAGAGCTGCTTCTATTGCAGTAACTGGCTGCACTGCTGTCCCTGTCCGAGCTTCCATCCAGTTCCACCAGCCACTCCCTACCAGGTGCACGGAGTGGGAATTCCAATCACCAGCTGTTCTGCCATCAGCCCCATTTCCATCCATCTGTTTACCCTCACCCAGAATCCTTCAAGAGCTCTGCAAGGCTCAGGCTCCTCTCTGAAGAGTGTTACCCATGGCTAAGGGTGGCTTGGGGAATAAGCACGTGGTAATTTTTTTTAGCAGGTACGGCTCAAGACTGAGCATTTCAGAGCAAGGGCTCATTTTAATTTTTTGTCTGTGGGGAGGAGAGGGCTGCAACTGATGTCATAAGAACAGTAACTTCAGGGATTAATGAAGAAGAAAGACTTTGTTTAAAAAAAACTAAACTTGTGCAGCTAATCCATGGAGAGGGGGAAAAAATGATACTTTTCCTACACGTATAGTTTCCAAACCATGGCTAATAAACATGGAAGGCAAGCAAGATGAACTGTGCCCAAGTCATGACTACTTTCTTGGAAATCACACTGACCCTGATCCAGAAGTGCAAGTGAGAGGAGACAGCATTCAGGATTTCTCTATGTTGTCATTTATTGCTGAAGATGAAAGTGTGCAATTCACGTCCATTACCCTATCGTGACAAAGTGATCAGAATGGGGACTGTCTGATAGTAAAAAGGAACTGTAGAATGAATTAAAGATCTTTGCCTTTATTCTGAGCTGGTTTTCTTATAGCTGCTAGAGAGATACTCTGTCTAAGAAACAAAACTGCACCGGCTCTTCTGATAAACCTGGAGAATTAAGGCACTTTTACCAAAACAGATTTCAAAAGGCAACAAGTCAAAACCCAACAATTAAGTAATTTGCATATGCCTATATATTAAGTTTTAAGATAACCTGGGTTATATTTAGTTCACACAAAGAAATTAACAAAATATAGCAGCATACAACCTATGAAAAGCTTAAGAAATTTATTAGATGCACAGATAAAGTGCAGTAACAGAGATACTTGTGTAAATCTTTTTTAAAATAAATAAGGTACAGTTAAACCACCTTTGACTCACTTTAGCTCCAAAAGAAAAGTCAGCCTAAGTTTTAATGATTGAACTTTAAGGTCAAGGTGAAATATATAACTATAACAGTGGTTGTGATCTGTATCAACTATTTGAGGCTCCTGTTTCTCTTGAGGTCTCCCAGAAACAGGAAGGCTATTGCAAAATGGATACGTTAGACATAGTTCCTTTCACAGAAACATTTTTGTCATAAAGTGTGGTTGCTCAAATACATGTTAAAATATTTAACAAGGAAACAATTTTCTCCTGATCCAGTTGATCTTTTAAACAAGACAATGCATTTTTTCTATGATGCAGCCCACGGGAAGGAACAGAAGTAAACATCCTCCTTAACTGAAGACTGTTTTGCTTTAAGAACTAAACTATTGCATTATATGAGAGCAAGAAATACCCATTTTGTGTTATCCCTTTCTCCAAACATACAGCCCATTGACAAACTTATTTTTGCCTTAATCTCAGAGGTCCATTTGTCTTCAAGAAAGACACACATTAAAAGTTCCCTTTGAGGGTCTTATAATAAAATCTTTCACTGCCTTTCCATCTGGGGAAGTTCTTTGACAGAAGGAACTGTCCCTGTTGGAGGTTTGGATGATACCAGGTGTTTGTGCTCTGTTATCCTTGATTTCAGGCACTTTTGGGCTAACATGGCTGTGTAATTTAAGTCAATGCAATAATATTAGCAATATGTTCAATACTCAGAAGGGTCACCACAGTTTCCTTCATACAGTCAGGATTTCAAATTCTTCTTCCAATTCAAATAGCTTGTCAGTAGATTCAATGAGTTCTGAAAAATAAATTAAACAATTTAGAATGTGAAGTCTTGCCTGATTTTGTTTACTAAAAAACCCCTCAATTCCTCCCCTTCCCCCCGCTTCTGAAATGCTGCCTTGGTTGTCCTGTTGGCTGAGGAGCCCCACTCTGCTGCCCAGCAGCACTTTCAGTGGTACCACACCTGCTCCTGTGGTTGTCACTTCTGGCTTGGTCGGAGGTATGAAAGGAGGCCAGTGTGGTGGGTGCTTCTGGACCAGCTCAAACATCCGCAGGCTCTGTTGCTTTAGAATCTCCTGAGGACAGAATACAAAACAAAAAACTGCCTGCTTAATTAAAAACATTTTTAATACTGTATATCTATGAAAGAACAAAGGCTGTAAATTCCTGTTATTTCAGGTACCTGCAATCTTGAATCACTGCCTCACACATCTCTAGTATTGTCCTACTTGAAAACACACCTGGAAGATGGATCTCTTAAAACTCTCCTACAAGTTATCAGTGCATTATAATGAGCTTTGATATCCATACATCTATAATTTTGTTTACATGGAGCAAACAGATACCAAGAACATATTTCCGCCTTTTAAAAGTAAATTACTTGCTTGGACCTCTCTCTGTTCAAGTTTTCTGTTGATCAATAGGAACAAAAGACAGACCTATCTACTCAAAAATATCCAACAGATTTTGGAAGATAGGTTTTGATCAGGAGAAACAAGTTATTATTGAAGCCAAATTTCACTGCTATCAGGTGAGCTACATCATATCCTCTACTTCAGTTATTTACAAACTGCTTTCTGTAGCTTTTTTTAAATAAATGCCTTTTGGTTGGTGGTACTTCACATTCCTGTTGCCTAATATTCCAACTGCTTGCTGTGTTTCTCAGTAAATGACTTAGGTATGAGCCATTAATGCAGTACTGCTAAAAAAAGATAAACTCAGGAAGGGGGTGTATGTACTTGTTCTCCCAGTGCCAGGGCTCAGGGCTGCAAAATGCTGAATAAGCTCCAGCAGCAGTGTCAGCTCTCCCTGATCATTACTGCCACCTTCACTGGGGATCCTTTGATTTGCAGGCAGGGAATTTCCATTACCCAAAGAACGAACAGTATCCATCATTTCATACAGAGCAAAAAAAGATAGTAGTATTACCTTTTGTACAAGACTACACCAGTTATCAAAATCACATTCTTCTTTGCAAAAGAAGCCCTGAGGAAAGAATACACATAGTAATATTAAATACAATATGTCAATGAACAAAGATGCTGTGGTATCTCTGTATGCGTTATAGCTCAAGTGACAATCACCCATAACCCAACCAAAGGATACTGGCATGAGATCAGATTGAATTTCTTCAACTACCACAGTAATCTTGTGACCTATACTGGATGACTTCTATGAGTAATTCCACTTGAAGATTTATAAATTATATAAAACAAGCTCAGGTAAGTATCTTCTCCAGAGCAACCAATGCATAGATGATAGTGATGGAATAAAATAAGGAAACATGATTCAGTTCCTTGCTTTGACTTCCAAACTACTTCTTGGAAAAGGTCTATGTTGCCCAGGAAAGAAACTTAATTGGCTCCCCAGGATACAAGCAGTTGGTCCCCTGCTTGAGCTAAAATTCATGTATCCTATGCAGTTAATATATAAACTACTATGTGTTGAATTTTAGATTGCAGAAAAGTGCCCTGTAATCTTGACTGTGATCAAGGAAATGTTGCTGTCCTTACCAATACACAAAGAGTACCAATACACCTTATTCAAAGCAATAAAGTAAACATTTATTTTCTAACACCTACTAAAGCTACTGAAGGGTCCAAATTCATGATCTTCATTCTGTGTGGGGCTTGCTGGCAGTGGAAGCTCTCGTCATCGACTGTGCCATTTTCTTCTGAATCTACAAAACTCTGAGTGGTGTGAGGGTCCAAGTAGATCAGCTCATTGCCTGGAGGGGTAAAATCCATATGGTGATAAGCAAGAGGCAGTAAAAAACACTTACTCCATCCAGACTTCTAAAACATAAACTGGATTATCAGCACAGTCCATATCTCAACTCTCTAGCTAGGGAGTCTTAAAAAGAACTGGAAAGCCAGGCACAACAATATCCCACAGGGCATTTAGTATAATTTTCCACTGTTACCTTTTAGGGTAGATTTTTTGGATATTTTTTTCTACCTTTGTAACATACTTTCCTTTATCTACATGAGGTCCAGTACATTTTTTAAAAATCTCAACCGCAGTAATCCCTAACATTCCTCAGATCAAAGATACAGGATGACCACAAATGCAACCTGTAATCCCATTAGGCATTCACCCAGAAATTGAACAAATAAGTCTGACTAAAACAGCTCAGATTTTACAAAAGAAAGGACAAAATATCCAAGAAGTTGTGGATCAAAACAGGGTGAAATATGAAAGACTGAATCTAGGATCAACTACTGCATTAATTAAGAAAGGAAGACATGGAAGAACGTGAAAGAAATACTGCTTTGAGAAAAAACTGAAAAATACAAGACAATAATTTAAGAAAGCCAGGAAGCAAAAGAATAAAACAAGGCACTCTTCACTAGAAAGTATTAATGATTAGAAAAAATTCAGTATTTAAGCAGCAGTGACATCTGACACTCGTTGAATACTATCAACTTTTCTTAGTGTCTTGTTCTTGCTTACATCATTCCATATTTTTACATCAAGCTTTCCTGCTCCTTTTCTGTTCCTATAAGGATGGTCTCATACTGTTCCTGAAGTGTCTGAGGCATGTTTCTTCTTCTCCATTCTCATGCTTAAAATGCTTACTATTGCCCCTTCCCAAAGAAAATCCTTTCTGTTTCAGTCAAATGGATATTTGGAGTAAGTTTCTTTCTTCCTTACCTAAAAATCCTATAAAATAATAGGCATTATTGGGTTTCCCTCCTAATGCTCCCAAAGACTGTGGCATCTTAAAGCATTCCTAGGAGTCCAAAGAGAGAAAAATTAAATTGAATTGTTTATTAATATAACAGATACCTGAACTTTTTCACATGCACAAACAAGTCACTGAAGAATCCCTTACTTTAAACGCATCAATATACACTGGATTGATGTGATTAATCCCTAGCCGGAGAGGGATAATGAGCAAGAGGGGCCTCCAGCCTGGGCACAATCCTGCTGTGTTCTTGTTCTGGCCAAGAGCACTTCTGTGCAAATGTGCACTGCTGTGGGCAACGCCGCTGCTCTGGGCAGGGGACCAGCACATCTTCTCTGGGGGAATGAAAAGAGAGATCAGTGAATGCACAGGGGAACACAGAGCAGATCTCCCTCTCAATCATAAATTAAATTACTTTTCCAGACAGCTTTCTAGAGCTCCTGTTTTAAGGCAAAAGGAGCAGGGCATGGAAATCCTGACTAGTTAGTAGAAGTAATTCTGGCAGAGTATGTGCTGGCACATTAGTGAGACATGAGAAGAATGAGGGGATGAAAGTTTAAGACTGAAGTTACATTTACTACTCGCAGTATTAATGCTGTCAAGCTTTGCCTGGGAGATGATATAGCAGAGAGGAAGCATTAGAAATTCTTCAGGGAACTCTTCACTTCCAGTGACGTAGACATAAAATAAGCAGAAGTAGGGACTAAAGTAGAAGCAGGCTGTGGCTAAATACCACTCATAAACCTGCCCTTCTTACAATTGAAAATGGGCCACGTTTCTGAAGGATCTGCCCTTCATTTCCCTTTTGCCCAACGAAAGTAAATCTCTGGCAAACTCTATATTACGAGCAATTCTCTGTATTTTTACATACTGTAACTTCATTCCATTGCTGGAGTGGGAGTTAAGCAATGGAACTTAACATTCCAGACCAAACTCCACCTTCTCATCCACATGCTATGTAAGCTGGTCACCAAAAATGCTTCACTGTTCTGTGCTAACTTTACTTTTGGAAACCCCAAACCTGGGTATCCATTTCCTTTATTCCTTTTCTTACCCTGGAAACAAGTAGCGATAGTCCCAATATTTTGCTCATATTTAGATACATTCAGGAAAGTGAAGTCAAATCAAATAGTGTCACCAAAGAAATAATCACAGAACCATCAAATCATTTAGGTCAGCAAAGACCTTTAACATCATCAAATCCAACCACTACCCTAATGCTCCCAGAAGCAGTTTCTCCAAACAATTAAATTTGCCATGAGCTTGAGCCACTCTTTAATATCTGCTGAGACACTAAAGCAGTCCTGCAAAAACTCCTGTTTCACTTACTGATGTCTTCGATGACCACTGTATTGTCCATAGATACATAAACTGCTAACGAATTCCATTCATCAAATAAAGCAAGCTTCCTAGAAAACATAGAGGCAGTAATTAATAAAAGCTTACTAGGACCATGAGGGTAGCTTTTAACTCAGGACAGTTAAATGGTTCTTGAGCAAAAAAATCATTTATTTGGAAAAAAAATTTGTTGAGTTTTTTTAAGTCTCCATGTAATAAAAAGATAAGTTTTAGTGTTTAAAATATTTAGAAAAAAAACCCAATGAGTGGTTCCAGGAACAGAGCACACACTATACCACGTGAAAACTGTTTTGTCCTTTTGCCAAATGCAGGGATAGTAACAGCTCAACCACATAATTAGGTTTATTACTTTTTATTGCAATTAACAACCTCTACTGTGGGATTCTGCCCATGGTGCCTGACATCATGTAGAGAAGGAAAAAATTCCTATGCCAGTTTTTCACATTACTTTGTGCTTAAGAAGTTCCACTAAACTCAGTGGAACTATTTCAGGTTGTTAAAAGCCAGAGCAGCTCAAGATTTTGGCACCCAAAAGTTAGGAGGGTGGCATTATAGCACACAGGTTTCTGTCCACTTGTGTGACATCCAGAACTCTGGGGAAGGGAGCTCTTAGGCTGCACAGGTGGTGTCGGTTGTCTAAAATAAGCCTGAAAAACTGGTATGTGAGCCATGAAGAATTTGTAAGGGAAAGGAGCTGGAAGCCAGCTCCTTTCTCTCTCCAGACTGTGTCTGTCCCAGGGCTGCAGCAAATGGCACCCAGGACCTGCAGTGCAGCCTCCACCTGAAATCTGGCACGTTCACCTATCCCTCAGCAAAGTCAGCTCTAGTGTGGCTTCCAGACCAGGAGGAGCTTCCCTGTTTTCTCCAGCAGCCTTGGGCAGCACTGCACGGTCTCCGAGCTCAGCAGCCCCAGGAGCACATTCCCAGGGAGCTGCTGCCATGACTTACTTCAGTACTTGAGCAACTGTGTTTGGTCCAAACCATTCTCCAATGGACTTCCCCTCTCCAACACCCATCTGCGCTGTTTTTGTAAGGGAAAACACACACAGGGAAAGACCACAGAGAGACTGGTCACAGGCTGTGTCAAATAGCATGGCCTACTAATATTTTGACATTCTAGAGCAAGTGCAAGCTGTATTTAGCAACAACAATTATTTTCTCAATCTATGCTCTTTTCAAAACTTAATGACTGCTGGTTCCCTCACAAAAAGTTCCTAAACTGTAATGCCAATTACAAATATGTCCTTACTTACAAATTACAGCAATAAGCTTTATGACTGTCTATTTTAATACTATCAACTCTGCTACTCAAAACTTGCACGCTTTATCAAGAGCTAGATTCTAGAATACAGATTTATTTAGGTCTTAGTGAATAACATGTCTGAATTATTAAACTTTGTACCTACTTGCACACATTTTTATTTATATATAAATATATACATTGTCCCCATAATTGCCTTTTTAAAATTTTTCATTAGCTTATTTCAAATTAGAAAGTTTCAACACCGTAGGAATTTCAGTAGACAAAAAGAAGTTGATGTGTGCTCTTACCCATTTGGTGGATGGAATAACAGCAATCTTTTCTATCCAGAAAGCACCGTAAGATTCTATGATATTCTTCTGGTTGTTTTTTGTGTTTTTCCCATTGCCAATCTTACAGGAAAAAAGTTATACAGGTTAAAAAATAATGTTTTCATTGTACTGATCAAATTTCTAGATGGCAGAAAGCCATACAATGAGATCTTGAGAGACAATCCATCCCTAATATTAACATTTTATTTAAAGATGCTAGAAGTCACACCTTGTCATTTTTTATCAAGCTGTCCTTTATCACCGCATGCTATCGTGTGAAAACTGGGAAACTAAAATAACAATGCTGACTGCAAGTATATCCTGAGTGATCACTGCTGAGAATTGATAGCTACTGCTCTCTGTGAGCTTCCAAGACTGTTTATCTGTTCTGTTTGGACTTTGTTAGATTTGCGAGCATTTGTAGGATAATAAGACTCATAAGGCAAAGTCCAAACACAGTGCTGGCCCTCTCCCACAGCAAAATCCAAACCACGGCTTTGCCACGTGAGCTCCTGCTTCTAACATAAGGTAGTTACCTCACATTTACTAACAGAGAAGCACACACACAGGGCTGATGCTATTTAGATCGATACTGCAAGTTCAAGTTCTAATTTTTCTCAGGTAATATGTTTGTTTGCCTACTCTTTCAGTTATATCTTTGCACTATCGTTCTGTGGATTCAGTTATTCAAGTGGATAAATCCATCCAAGGATTCGGTTATTAAAGTGGTAAATCCACAAATCATGCTGCCATAGAAACCGTGACAAAAGAGCATAAGGATCACAGACCCAAGCACAGCAAGGTAATCGACAGAGTGACACACAGAGCAGACCTACCACACTCCCCCGTGACCCTGGGGTATGGGGTGTTAGTACAGGACTAAGAGCAGGCACCAGTGGGGTCTGCTGTGGGGTTTGGACTCAGGCTGATGGCTGAGTGGTCTCTGAAGTACTGTGTGTGGTCTGTCATTCTGTCACTACTCACACCGTCACCCTGGGCTAGCATTTTGGTGCCTATGTAATGAAAAGAGGGGAAGAACTCAGACCCATGGTGACAAGTTTTCCCTTGGCTTCAACTTGGGTATTTCTCAAAAATATTTATAAAGTGACAATGGTGGGATTCCCTACTTTTCCTTCCTCTGTTTTTGTTTCTCTGCCTAAGGCTGACATGATTTTGCCCCATCAGACAAGAATAGTTCACTAGTAACTTTATCAGGGCATCACAGAAAGTTTCATTAATAAATTCAGGTTTTATGCTTTTATGGAAAATGACAACAAAAACGAAACAGTCTCCAAATAACACAAAGTTGCCTCAGCAACAGTACTCACCTCTTCCTAAATGTCTGCAGATGAGTGCCTGGGCCAGCATCATCTGCCCACACCTCAGCATGCATCCCCAGCCCGCGTCAGACGAGGGACCCGTGCCTCCTGGGAACAGAGTTGCTCACAGTCAGCTCGGGCTCTGCAGGGAGCCCAGCCTGGGAGGGAACCTCACCCTCAAACCTCTAACAGCTGTCCTACACATCAAAGGCACTGAGCCAGCTCCTTTCTCTCCACTGTGCTGGTGCCACCTCACTGCTCGCCCCACAAACATGAAGACCTGATTATATACAGGTACAAGCAAACACTGATTTTAATAGCTTTAATCCTTTGCTTGCATACACAGTTAAATTATGATCAAAACGTTCTAATACTGTAAAAATAACTTTTCAGTCCCCAACATCATCGCTAATCCTGCTAATCCATAACTAGGCAGCTGGAATGCTGCATACTCACCAATAGGCGAAAACTTTCTTCTATACGTAAACCAGAGACGAGCACTTATATCCAACAATAACTTAGATTTGTCTGGAATAATTTTAAGAGGAAAGAAATTATTAAAACAGACTTAAAACTGAAAAATTCATATTATCCCTGTACAGTCAATATATAGAGTGCACGGAAGGCTCCTGTTAGCTTTTATATACAAGACCCTTAATACTTAAAACATTTTTAGCAGTTTAAACACACAGAGTTTTTTTAGACTGCTAATTAAATTTAACTTATTAAGGATGAAATAATTATTAGCCAATGAAGTTTTACAAGGCGTTTGGAATGACTATGCCCAGCCTGAATGAAACAACTCTGGAGAACTATGTCCTCAGGAAAGAACTGGTAAAGCAGGTTAAGAAGTTCTACATGCAAACCAACATGGAATTATACATTACCTCCAAATCCAACAGAAAGTCATTTTAAGGAAACGTTAATAATGTTAAATTGAATTAAATCTCTCTCTTTTTTCTTGTTTGTTTAAACATATGCACTTACAGAATTCTCCAAAGGCTCTGAAGAATGCTTAAGAAACCTATTTGCTGCATTTCCCTTAGCTGTGGCTCAGCCTGGCTGGCTTTTCCAAAGGATTCTCCAGCTGATCAAGGCTGCATGCAGCACCCTCGGCTGTCCTGAACACCGTGCCTGCATTGGTGGCTACTGCCTTTGACATGTAACACAGAAGGATACCCCTGTTTCCTCCCCAGGGAGCAAAACTCAGTTCTGAAATCTTGTTTTTACATAAACTGTGCTCTAACTTTTAGGTCATGTATTTATTTTCACAAAAATGCAGTACATGCTATAGATTAACTTATTATTGTTATCTGAAATATATTTTAGTTGCAAGTAACAGGCTGCAAGACAGCATCCCTCATAGGACAATGACATCAGCAATGCTCAGCATTTCCCAAAAGTTATTCATATATTTATTTCTGAGGCCCTGGTGTTGTGAAGTGACCAGGCTCACATCTGCCAGCCTTTGCTATGAGTGTGATCATATTGTGTGAATTACAGCTGGAAGCACATTGGCCTTGGTTCTGGTTTCTGTACAGGAGGAATTCCACTGCTTACACCTGGTCTCATTGATGAAAAAGAACAAACTTCTCTCATGAGACATTTAGGGAACGTAAGGAAATCGGGAGCTGTTGCTATGAATATTCTATAAATGTTACAGATAATTTAATTCTAAAGATACCTGTGTTTAGGTGGTGTTGCCTTCCTAAAATCCACACTGGCTCATCAGTTTCTGGAAATTCTTCTAAGTAGTCTGACAAAATAGTGATCTGGTTTTCATACCTAGATAAAACTGAACAGGAATACACAAAATTCAAACTCCATTTTATCCCCTTGTTCTTTTACACACAACTTGGAGCTCTCAAACTGAACTAGTTGTAGCAAGTCTTTGCAGCCTTTGGGGCTTCTGAGCAGTGCTGCCAGCTGCTTTTAATTTTCTCCCTTAAAAGCTGTTCTGTAAATAACAACCAATGCCTTGATTTAGATCCTCAGTGAGTGCTGAGAGAACACCAGGAATAACACCTTGATTATAAGCAGTCTCACTGAAGCCAGTGACAGAAGTTCAGGATGACTGCAGTGAGGATGAGATTTGATTCAACATAATGAGGTAAAGAAAAAAAAAAATTAGGCATGACAGCTTGATCTGAAATGTACCAAAAATACAAATCACAGTGATTACAGCCTCGTGCTTAATGGGAAGCATGTGAAAAGTGTTAGCAAGACTGGGCTTTACTTTCCCAACTGGAGATTTGAAACACTTAAAAAAAAAAAAAAAGTATTAATGTTATTATTCAACACCACATGTATTTAGTGAAAAATAACAAATAATAATTAATGCTACCAAAAGAAGACAGTCCAACCATTTTCTAGATCATTAAAATGGTGCTTTTTGGAAGAGTGAAACAACCCTTCAAGTGTAAAAATTGATGTAAAATAATTTATTTTAGATAACAATCTTAAGGAATATACTGCTAAAAAATTGGAAGTTAAAAGTGAAAGGAAACAATTTATCCTACTTTTCAAGTAACTGCACATATATCCAATACAAAGAATGAAAAATCAGCAGGTAAGTGTGTATACATATATGTACAAAGTAAGATTCTATTTTTAAAAAATATCCATTCCAGCTATCACAAGGGAGCTGCACCACCCTCTGGCTGGAGCACCGGGGCCAGCACTGCCGAGCCCCGACATCCACCGTCCCCACAGGCAGCGGTGAAACACCGCGACAGACTCCTCTAGGGCTGTCAGCTCAGCGAAACAACTTCTCGCACCGTGCTATGCATTCCCCCTCAGAAAAGCCGTCGCCCACTGCGCTTGGAGGGCAAATTATCTATTTTTGAGTCCAAAGACTTCAGACATTCTCGACCCCCGAAATCCAACCGGAGACACCTGCGCCCCCTTCGCGGCCGCCTCTCTCGCCCTCGCTGCCGTACGACACCCCGGACCACCTGAGAAGGTACCGCCAGGGTTTCTTTTCCCTTCCCGAGGTCTCCTTCTCCTTGCCGGCGCTCCCGCACCGCGCTCCCCGCCGAGCTGCGGCGCCTCCCGGAGCGGGGCTGGCAGACCCGGCTCCGGCCCCCCGGCTCCGGCAGCCCCGCGCCCGGGCCCCCGGCCGCGCCC
>VWPU01007620.1:0-13388 GCA_013398955.1 Callaeas wilsoni
GGGGAATGAGAGATCCACCCGCATCTGGTTGAGTTGCCCACACCAGAGCAGGTGGATGCCTGGAGGAGGCTGTGATCCCGTGGGAGATCCCATAGAGAGAGGGGGCCCTGCTTCCAGGCTGGAGCAGCCTGTCCTTGGAGGACTGCACCCCATGGAAAGAGAGGCCCACGGGCAGCAGTTTTGGGAGTTCATGTTCCAGCAGTTTTGTCAGGACTGCTTACCGTGAGATTTGGAGGCACGCCGGAGAAGTTCACGGAGAACTGTCTCCCGTGGGAGGGACCCCGCGGCCTCACAGGGAAGGACTCCTCTCCCTGGGCAGTGGAAGAAGATCTCGGTGATGGACTGACCCCATTCCCTGTCTCCCTGCGCTGTTGGTGGGAAGGAGGCAGGTGTTGGGGGAAGAAAGGTGTTTTTTAAGGGCTTATTTTACGTCTCATTATCCTCCTCTGACTCTGTCAGTAATAAACTCGCTTTGTACCTCTAAGCTAAGCCTGTTTTACCCTCGGATTGTTTTCTCCCAGTCCTTATGTCAACTCATGAACGTTTTGTTAATTTTTTCTCTCCTCTGCCCAGGTGTGGCAGGGGAGAGTGACCGAGTGGCTTTCGTGGGTGCCTGGTGTTTGGCCAGTGTCAAAACACGACAATAACATAATTGTGTTCCATTAATTAGTATTCTATCCTCTGTCAGTTATTGATTTCTCACTTCTCATGCTAATTAGTCTGTAGTTTTAGTATATTTTTCTGACTTTCCAGTGCATACACTGGGTCTTCCTTAGTCTCTTCTTTATCTTCTGGTTTCTGCAAAACGTCCTTGTGGTCCATAAATTCTGCATTCCAGGTGTCCAACCTCAATAATACACCTTCCTCTCCCAGGATTTGTTCATTGAAACACATCAGAGTTAGTTTATCAAAACTTCCAAGTTCCAGTAATTTTCCCAAGGTGTGTTCCTACAGAAGGAGCTCATGACAACTTGGCTTAATGCTGGCTAAAAGTTATGTAAGGCTAAAACACTGCTTATAATTAATACACTGGTTATGATTAATTAAAAACAATTAATGAGAACTTAATTAAAACCATTGATTAAAAAAAAATTGGAACAGCTGTGTAATTTCAAACACTAGGATCAGGCAAGTTTGGGTTTAATTCCCCAGATTTCTGACTCAAGGCATTTACAGTCACACCTTTATTTAAGGGCTGATCTGTCAGGCCTGCTGAACCCCAAACTTTCAGGCTCTGCAGTGAAAACAAGGCCATGAGGATGACTGAAATTCATGGATTTTGGTATCCACCTAAGATTTGTGTATATTTTCTAAGGAGAGCTCACCTGGCACCACATCAAACACAGATTGTCCCCCAGGAAGTCGTTTGTGTGATATATCATGGTTTTCAACTGATCTTGCTGGTGGTTTTGGCTCTTATTAAATGTCTCCTTGGTAGACAAATAACAGCATCAATATCCTTTCCTGTTTGCCTTGAAATAAAGATTGAGTAGCACACCACAAAATAATACAGGAGTGCAGCAAAGCAAAACACTCCTCCAAAATAAAGAGTACTGTACAGAAAGGCAGAAAGGAGTTTGAAAACAATAAAAAATAAGGACTGCACGGTGAAACAAACGCTCTGATATTTAGGACAGAACAAATTTCAAAAACTCAGCAAAAGCAGCCAGAATAATCTGCAGGAAGGTGTTATTAACATTTAGAACTTAGAGTTGACAATTCGACTCTGTAAGTGCTGCACATCAAGGTGCATAATTAGATGTCCTAATTGAGGGTTTGACTGATTGCCACAGGTAGCAACACGGCTGGAATGGTGCCACTGTAGGACTGGGGTCTCTCTGCTCTCTACACTCTGTTTTTCTGGCTTTGCTTCCTACCTGTTGTGAAATTGTAGGTTTGGATTTGGTTTAATTGCTGGGTTTAGACCTTCCCGCACCTCTCCATGAATAGAAGCGTTTTGCACGATTTTCTGGAGCACCTGGACATAAAGAAGAAAAAAAGCTCTAAAAGCAATTTCAGGGTAGACCAGGAACTGCTCAGATGACACAGGAGGCTGTACAAAAATTGGAGAAAGGAAAAGACAGACTTGGTACTGAAGATGGTGGGAAGAAAAGATAATTGGAACTCTGTAGGAATGAAACTGTTGTGTAGACTTACATTTCTGAATTTGCACATTATCCTTGGATATGTGGTTTAGTCTGCTAAATTTAGGCACACCCTAATGATAGATCTCTATAAATAATTAATGGCTTTTGCTACATATGGATAAATATATAGTAAAACTGCAGTGAGAATGGTGCAGCTCTGGAGAAGTGAATGCTGTTGTGCAGCTGCAGCTGCCTGCAGCAGTCAGACACGTCGACCTCCTTCCCTACTGATTTAAGCAGGTTGTATCCATTAAATCCACTGATGGATCCCTAAATTTCTACAAAAGCAGAACACCAGGTTGGAGAAAATCAGATCGCTTTAATCATCAGCTTGATAATACTTGTATTGCTTAATTGGTTTAAGCAGAGTTAGGAGACATACAGAATTATTTGTCAGTGTTTATGAAATGCTGAATTCCTGCAGCACTTGGATCTTCTCTCTCTAGTGGAACACTGTCTCCTCTGTGAGAGCCAGTCCTCTTAGGGAGGAATTTATAGTTGTGCAGACACACGGCATCAAATTCATGGATTTCTTAAGCCTGGCCTAATCCCTGTTTTGAGGCTGTTAAAGGCTCCGCTTCACCTTTCCTTTATTAGTTTTGCTCTAATGTTCAGCTTATCAATCAGCCCCCTGGGATAAGCCAGTCTGGAAGTTCAGGACAGCATCTGTGATTCGTCTTTCAAGTGCCAGCTTTGGCCAAACCATCCTCAACAGCAGCTCTTAGAAACCCTGAGCATTTTCCAGTGCTGGCAATGCAGACACTTCAGAGAAAACAGCTTCAGTTTTCCTCTTGCTCTCGGTGTGAAACAACACTTGGGGCTTGGTTCTGCTTGGCTCTGCTGCAGGAGAGAGTGATGTTTCCTCCCTCTTGGGTGTTTCTGGACCAGGATTAAATCAAGCAGGCAAAAAGTACATATTTTTTTGCCTCATATTCCTCCTTCAATGCATATCTTTATCCCTAAACCTATCTCTCTGATATATAAAATCAAGCTATGTCCAACTTTCCTTGCCTAAAAAAAAGTAGCAAAACTTCCAATGGACTGAAGAGAAGTCCCAGAAAATCTGCCCCATGCACTGAATTTCACATCCCCTCTCTCCCAGGCCCTCTGCCTGCTGTAACAACAATAACTCAGATTTCTTTCTGCCAGTGGCATCAGTGCACATCCCTGAGGCTGATCTACTCCACCCACTGCAGGATTTTGGGAGGCTGTTCCTTCAGGTTCTCAGCCTTGAATGGAAAAAAAATCAGCCCTCTGTGCAGAGCTTTCCTCGTGAGCCACGGCAGAGAACACCTTCTCCCTCCTCCTGGCATTGTGGCTTCCTGCAGGGACTTTTGTTTTTTCAATAAAAGCTGTGTCTCTGCAGGCTTTCTCCTTGCTGTGCTGGTTTTTCACAATACCACGTTTCTCTGGGTGATCCAGGCTGATTTTAAGCAAATTGCTCAGTCCTACCATGGCTTTTCAATGAAAGAAATAAATCGGTATTGGAGCTGTCTGCTAAAGACAAAATAAAGATTTCCTGGGTTTGTAGCATGCAGGTTTAAGGCCTGTCCATCCTAGAGTGTCTTGTGCAAATCTACACATTTTCCTGTGTCCTGGATAAATCTGAGCCTGTGCCATACTTTTTTTGCAGCTTCCAGAAGACTGTGTGGATTTAGGGGAGTCAAAACCCTCTGCACCCACCTTCCAGAGAAGTTATGAGCCAGAATTACGATTTCCTCTTGCTCCTTTCCACCACTTTGAAGACAAAAAACAGCCACACAGTTAAAAATCCCCCTTGCTAAAGGGACTTGGAGGTCAGTGGGTAACTCTGCCACTGGTGCAAAAATCCCACACTCCAGCTGCCCTCAAATCAGCAGGAACAGAACCATCATTAAGGATATATTTAAATATATCCCTAACAAAAATCTGTGTTGTCAGTGCAAGGCCTTGTGGACTTGGCTGATTTGGCCACGTGAATGGTTTACAGCCATCAATAAACTGCATCTCTTGAGTGCCTTTTCTATTCAGGATAAAGAGTTTGTTCCCACAACCCCTGGGAATGGTTTTATTTACACCTGGGAATCCCACAAGAGGGAAGGAGATTTTCTGTGAGCCTTCTGAAGATCATAATTGTTGATGGGATTTGTCTTGCCTGGCTGCCAGGCTGATGTCTCATGTAAGGCAATTATCAGAGTTTCTTCCACGAGAGAGAAACTGGCACTTCCAGGGGGATTTCCTCCCATCTTCAAATGAAAAAAACCTTAAAATGAATCACACTGTAAAGGTGTTTCTACCTTTCTAATGAGCAGAGGAGGAATCCAGATGATTTTGCACACAGCTGGGTAGGATACTATAGGATGTATGGATAGGACAGCTCATTTTTTGAGACACGTTTGTGCTCTGCTGTGATTTTTACAGGTGTATTTCCAAACCCTGAGACTGGAGGTGATACTGGAGCTTTTTTGGGCCAATTTCTCACTGACCCAGGAGCTCTGGTTCCCTTTGTGCCCCCAGCTGGGCCAAGGAGCACCCCAGAGCTCGGTCCAAGCCGTGAGCACTGGGGCGTTATCCTGGGAGCTCTGCCAGACACGGATTGGAAGGACTCTGTTTTCATTCCAAGTCGATTTGGGCTTTCTCTCTGTGTGGGTCGGGGGTAGAAGACACGCTGAGTTTTTGGACAATGTTTATTGTAACACCTCCTGGCTCAGCTGCTGCTTGAAATCCTGTTTTAAAATGTTGACAGACATTTGTGGCCGTATCTTTAGTTTAACAGGAATAGCACATTTTCCTGGCTAGCAGGAGACACTGGGCCCCTTTTTTTCTAGAAAATGGGGTCACCTCCCTGCAGAAAACAAGCTCTGTTAGAAAAACCTTTTTCATTTCTCACAGCAGCAGTTGCAGAAGTTTTAATCTGGGGCTTCTGGAAGGGCAGAACATTCCCAGCTTGACTTTGGAATTTTCTTTTTCTTAAGCGTTGTTTGGATTTGTTGGCTTAGTTTTGTTTTTTTTTTTCATCTAGAGAATGAGAGGAGAACAAACCAAACTCTCCTCTGGGAAAACTGGAAAAATTCTAAATGGGGCCAGTGAAAGATAACAGCCATGGAAGACTGCAATACAATTAAATTGTGCTAATTTGCAGATGATTATGCATATTTCTTTAAACAGTTCTGCAAAGTCCTCCTTCCACCCCAAATCAGTCTCTTCTCTTTCTTGGAACTTGGAAGGGGAAAAAAAAAGTAAGAAAACCATTGTTACCCTAAACTTCCTTAAGCTGCTCAAATCCCCATCTGTTGTCTAGGGAATCACCTCATTTCCTTCTAAAATCCTTTGCATTACATCCAAGCCTTCTGGCCCAGAGTGAGGGTTTAGTTCAGGAGTTATTTCCGAGCTCTCTGGTTGAGATCCTGGTAATTTATCTGATGTTAACAGAAAGTCACACTTGAGTGAGATGGGAGCTCAATAATAATTTAACCCCTCCACTTTTCCCCTCTCTAAGCACAGGAGTCAGAGCGTGGCAGGGACCGGAGGGACAGAACCACTGTCAGGGGCTGCAGGTTTGGCCTTTGGGCAAACCACATCTTTCTCCTCCCAAACTTCCAGTCCCACTTTCCCGTTCAGTTCTTGAACTCTGCTGCACTGGGAAAGGCTTTTAAACACCAGGGAGAGCCTGAAATCCCATGTGTTTCACAGACAGCTTCCCTCATCCAAGCACAACCCTCTGACTGTACCTTTGCCAAAACCCAGACGTGACTGCAGCCTTTTGTTTCATTTTTCATGGTTTTGATTTGGACATCTGAGTGATGTGCTCATAAGAAACCTGGCTAATCACCCTTGATTGTCTGATCAATGATCTGCCTAAAGCAGGATGTGGAGAGGAACTTTTCCCCTGGGATTTGTCCATGCTCGTGCACAAGTTGGGTCAAAACATTTCAGTAGATCGGAAAAAGATTGCTGAACGTGAGGGAAAATGACTTTTGATTGCCTTTCTTCTTTTTGCTTATTGTACATGGCTTGCTTGATGAGGCCCTTTGGCCTTGGACTGAATCCTGGATTAGTTTTAGTGGAATGTGGGACCAGCTTGGAAATCAGCCATGTGAGCAGGATTTCACTGTGGCCTCTCTCCCACGGCTGGACCAGGAGAGCTGCTGCCATCCCCAGCAATCTGCTCCATTCCAGAGCACAGAGAAACTCCCAGCTTTAGGTGCTGCCTCCCCTGAGGTGTGGGAACTCCAGGATTTCTCAAAGGCAGCGTGTGGATGTGCACAAGCACACAAACACAGGCTCTGAAAAGCCCAGAAATCCAAATATTCGTCACTTGCCAGAGCAGCCAGAGAGAAAGGCTTCTCTGAAAGGGGACTTTGAAAGATACATTACAAAATTCAGAATTATAGAATGGTTTGGGTTGGAAGGGACCTTAAAGAGTATCTTGTTCCATCATTTGCCATGGCAGGGACACCTTCCACTGTCCCAGGCTGCTCCAAGCCCCAATGTCCAACCTGGCCTTGGGCACTGCCAGGGATCCAGGGGCAGCCACAGCTGCTCTGGGCACCCTGTGCCAGGGCCTCCCCACCCTCCCAGGGAACATTTCCTCCTAATATTCAGTCTAACCCTGCTCTCTGCCAGTTTGAAGCCATTCCCCCTTGTCCACACGTAGAAGAGAGGTAGATCCATCATAGCCAATACTGGAGAGTTTCATGGAGCTTTTGCTGGCTGCCTCCCAGGTCTGCAGAGTTTACAGGTGGTTTTGGCTTTATATGGCAAGATCTTGGTAGGAATAAGCCACAGGGGTGGTCTCTGTGCTGGACACAGCCAGTCCCAGGTGTCTCCAAACTGGACCCACCACAGGCCAGAGCTCAGCCCGTCAGCCAAGCTGGAGGAGCCTCTCTGAAAACGTACTTAGGAAAGGGTTAAACCCAGATGTGAGAGAGGAGTTAAAAAGGTGTGAGGAGCAATGCAGCAGCACCAGGGCAGAGCAGGAAGAGGGGCAGTGGCAGAGCAGCTGGGTGGGTGGGTGGCTGGCAGCCAGGTGAGGCCACCACCACAGCAGGTGATTGTCCTGGTGGGAATTGCACTTCCAAGGTTCTTGTGTAACCGATGGGTTTGAACTCGTCCTGGCTCCAATTTGTTCTGATTTCCTCTTTCATCTCCAGAAATTGTAGAAAGTCTGTGAGATTCCTCTTGCCAAACCTATCTCTGCCAAAAATGAGGAAATTTAATCACCTACGGCTCCCCTTCTCAGAGTCTGTATCCCGTTACATCCCTCTGAAGTGGTGCATGCAAAGACTTTTCTTTCTGCATTAATCTGGGGATCAGATCTGACTTTTAACAGAGCAAATCCCTTGTGCTTATAACAAAATCATGTGTGGGAGACAAAAGGATTCCCTTCTGTAAACTGCTCTTGAGTTGTTTGGTTCTTTTTTTTTTTCATTCCATGCCTAACTGCTGTCAGTCCTTTTATTTTGGAAACAAAATAATGTAGAAATAATCCCACCATCTCAGGAGTCAACCTCAAAGATACAATTGATAATGAATTTTGTAATTTTTGGGTACTATTGCTATTGCTGAGATTTTAAGGCAGGAACCAGAGCTGTGCAAAGGCTTTGCTGGGCAGTGAAGAAGTGATGGTGAATCCCATGTTTTTCCCACCTGGATGGACAGCTCTGTTCCCAGGTTGCCAGCATTGCTCCCAGTTTAGCTCAGGGTCACCTTGCAGAGCATCTCTGATTTTAGACCAAATGTGAAAGCGAAGGGAAACATCAGCCTTTTCTGCAGGATCCATAAATCTGTCCCGAGTAATGTTAAACCTGTTGCAGAGAAGAGGAGTCTCCGAAAGAAGTGATGAGAAAAGCAGACAGGAGAGAGAGCTTTTGGGAGCAGAGGAACAGCTGAGGGAGGGAATGATGTTGTGAGAGGTGAAGGATTGCACTGATCTGCCTGACCCAACCTTTTTCACACATTCCTTGGTGAAAGCTGGTGCTGCTTCCTTCCTGTGCAGTCCTGCTCTCTCCTCCATCCCTGCTCCCTTATTCCCTCATCAAACTGCCAGGGAAAAGTCATGTGCTCCCAATTCTTCTCAAGTGCCTGGCTGCTCTGATTTCAGGTGATTTTCCAGGGCAGGACAAGGCCAGAGCACTCTGGGAGGACATCCCAGGTCTCTGTTACACATCTGGTTAAAGCAGTTCAGCACCTTGGCTGCAGAGCGGCAATCCGAGAGTGCGAGGGAAGCAGCTGATCATAAAGGCACGGTCCTGTCTTGTGTCAGGACTTAGCAAAGACCTTTTTCCTGCATCAAAAATGCTTGTGATCCTCTCTTAATCGGCATTATTCATTCTCTGCCACACGGGCCAGACCAGCAGGCCCCCAGTGCCACCTTGGGGTCACTGTGGGCTACTCAGCCCGTCTGCTGGGGTGTGGTCAGGGCAGTTTGGGGGGTTGCAGTCACCTGGAGTGCCAAACCACCCTTCTCACCTTCCCTGCTCCTGGGAACAGTCCAGGGACTGGATTTGTGAGTTGTGAATTGCTTCATCCATGGCAAAATTCCTGATGGACGACAGGATCTTGATCCCTGCGACAGAAATAGAGCTGGGGAACACATACGATGAAGAAATAAAATGAGTGATGGAAGACTTGTTGTGAGAATGAAAGCGTTCATGCAGTGATAACCCATAACAACCACCCTGGATCATCTCTGGGCTCTGAGGGTGGCTGGAGCTCAGTGGGATCCCTGTGGAAGAACAGTACAATGCCAGGACAACTGACTTGGTGGGAAATGCCAGAGTGTGTCCTACTCCTGGTCCTGCTGTTTTCCTGCCATGTGTTCCTGGGTAAGTTTTTTTCCTTCTGTACTTTCTTCATGTATAAAACACTGAGGATAGAATTTACCTCCTTTGTAAAGCTGAGTGAGATTTGGTGAATATCAAAGGCCAGATATGAGTGTTACAACCCTTGAGAACTCCAGTGTTGTCTCTATTTCAGTGTAGGATCTGTGGGTGGGCAAGAATTTGAGTGAGAAAATATTAATCTCGCTTTGATTTTTCTTCTTTTCTTATTTTTCCTTCTTTTCTGTATGCTGATTCAGCTCCAAATTCAGAATGTGGAAGTAAACAGAGAGAATAAATTCAGGAAAAGGCCCTGTGGAATCAAGATATTCCAGACATCCCTGAAACAGCCCTAAACTAATTTTCCCAAGCCCTAAATGGATTTTCACAAGTCAAGTTTGTTCTGCCTGCGATGGTGATTGCCAAGTGATCTCCCCTTGCCCTTATCTCAACCCAAAAAAGCTTTAATTATATTTTCCCACCCAAATCTGTTGGGCACCTGCCATCCATCCAGGGTCAGTCCACCACAGTGGCAAAGCTGAGTGTGGCCTGTCATGGTACAACTGTTCCACACGTGTCTCACATCAGGAATGTGACTGTCGCTCCTAAGGAAGGCACATCTTGAAATGAAACAGTTTTCTAGGGCATTATCCTCAGAAATGGCCTCAGAAATGGCCCCCTGCCATTGCTGGCTTATTGCAGAAATCAAGGATGATCCTAAGAATCAACAGGAAGAGCATCATGGACTTCACCGAATCCAAAAATTCCCTCATAATGTTTTATAACTTTGGCAATGTGTCGTGCCACAAGGGAACAAACTGAGAAAATCACCAAGGCTTTCCCTCACAAAGGTTTATTGGTTCACTAGCAGGTAATCAAAAGGAGAAGGAAGAAAAAGGAAAAACACAAATCTTCCTGCACTAAAAAGGGAAGCCAAGGCAAGAGAGTTATAGAACCATGGAATCATAGAACCATTTGAGTTGGAAAGAATCTTAAAAATCATCTTGTTCCACCCCCTGCCATGGCAGGGACACCTCCCACTGTCCCAGGCTGCTCCAAGCCCCAGTGTCCAACCTGCCCTTGGGCACTGCCAGGGATCCAGGGGCAGCCACAGCTCCTCTGGGCACCCTGGGCCAGGGCCTGCCCACCCTCCCAGGGAACAATTCCTTCCCAAGATCCCATCCATCCCTGCCCTCTGGCAGTGGGAAGCCATTCCCTGTGTCCTGTCCCTCCATGCCTTGGAAATTGTCTCTCTCCATGTTTCCTGTGGGCTCCTTCAGGCCCTGCAAGGCCACAATGAGGTCACCCCACAGCTTCTCCTCTCCAGGCTGAACAATCCCAGCTCTCCCAGCCTTTCCTCCCAGCAGAGCTGCTCCATCCCTCTGCTCATCCTGGTGCCTCCTCTGGACTCTCTCCAGCAGCTCCACGTCCTCCCTCTGCTGTGATTATGAAGTGCTCTGACTTCTTATATTTGATCAGAACTTTTGTTCCCTGACTCCAGCATTGCAAAAGCACCTCCTCAGGTTTGCAGCCTGTTTGGGTTGCACAGGCCCCCCAAATCCCCCCTCAGTGGGGTCATACAGACCCTGCCTGTGTTCCAGGGGCGGTGTCAGGGTTGTGCCACGAGTCTGAAGTTCCAGGCTCCCCACGTTCTGTTTTGCTGTCCCTGATTTATCCGTTTCTTGCTCCACCTGCAGCGCTTTCCTGCTGGCATGGACATCAGCAGGTGCTGGCAAGGGTCTAGAAGAACCCAGAGAGGTTCAAAGGCTCTGAGCACTCAGATTTTGTGAGCAGCACAATACTGGTTTCACAGCAGTTCTTTATCTTTGGGTCAAAGTGATGAATTACTTTTGGGAATAATATGAGATTTTTAAAGACTCTTCCTCTGTGCACCAGTTTCAGACAGATGGTGACATTTCCCTTCATTATACTCCTAATTTTCCTAAGGAATTGACTAACCAAGTAAAAAAGTCAAACCAATTATAGTGGGCTTGGGGCACAGCTTTTTTCCTCACAAAATAGTGTACCTGAAATCTCCTGACTTATTGTTTATTTTGGAGCAATTTGCATGTGAAGGCAGAAATACTTGTGCTTTTAAGTGTATCCAGTATTACCATCACAATAGATTAGAGAATCTTAGGATCATTTGGGTTGGAAAAGACCTTTAAGACCATCGAGTCCAACCCTTAAATTAACACTGCCAAGCCCAGCAGTAAATTGTGTCCCCTAAAGTCACATCTACACCTCTTTCAAACATCTTCAGGGTTGGTGACTCCTCCACCACCTAGGGCAGTAAATTGTGTCCCCTAAAGTCACATCTACACCTCTTTCAAACATCTTCAGGGTTGGTGACTCCTCCACCACCTAGGGCAGTAAATTGTGTCCCCTAAAGTCACATCTACACCTCTTTCAAACATCTTCAGGGTTGGTGACTCCTCCACCACCTGGGGCAGCCTGGTCCAGTTCTTAACATCCTTTTCTGTGAAAGAATTTTTCCTAATACCCATATTCCTAAGAATCCCGAGCACGGACACTTCCACAGCCATCCTTCCTGGGAGAGTCAAGGGGTTCTGATGTCAAAGTGAAATAGGAACACACACAAATCCCATCCTACCCCATGGCTCTGGGTGCAGGCCCTAAATCACTCACCCTGATTCTCTCCCTGGACGCTTCCCAAGTGTGAAGAATTTGTGAACTTTATTCGAGGCAGATGCACCAGAAGGAACACCAGGCACCACATCCCAACAGCTGGTGAAAGAAAGGCAGATTTGTGCCTAGGGAATTCATCTGCTTCTGCAGTGCTTCTCTGGAGGATGTGCAGCTGCTCTAACTGGGAAAATGTGTCAGAAATTAGATTAGGTTGGTTTCCAATGGAAGGCATCTCTAAGGTGGATATGGTGATAACAAGCTGCTTTGTCATCCCCATGGAGATCCACACTATTTTTACAGGATTTGAGTAATTTGGACTCAGACAGACCAATTTCCCCCTATAAAATGAATGCCAGGGATAACACAGATGCCATAATGCTATTAATTGAACAAGAGCTTAAGCTGTAACTTTCCCCATGAGTGTGCCATGGTGAGAAGGGCAGTATAGACACAAAAATCACTCTGGTGATGCTCAGAAATTATTGAACCGAAATACTGGATAGTGACATTTGATATCGTGGTATTTCCATTGATTTAAGGACTTGTGGGTCCCTCCCAGCTCAGAATATTCTGTGATTGTGTCCTGTGCAAGAACCCTGCTACCTCAGTCCTCCTTGTTGCCTATCGTAACGAGAGTGACAACAAAAATCCTGTGGGAAGGGACAAATGCTCTCCAAAGCTCAGCTGTGCGGTGACAGCCTAATGAAACACCACAGGTGAGTTGCTGAAACGTGGGGCTGGAAGCCTGGGGGCTTGTGTGTAAGTTTGCCATGTGCCTCTGGCAGATCCTGTCCCCTCAGGCATCTCTTTGTGCACCTCCGTGCTGCGGTTTCCATGAGCATCTGCGATGCCCAGCACACCCGAGGCCTTAAATTTGATGGGCATCTCTCATGCAAGCGAGAATATCCCCCTGAAATTGCTCCAGACATGAGGCACCCACATTTTCACAAAGCTCACCCTGCAACAAGTCCTCTTCTGATGGGATCTCCAGGCCACAACACAGATGGAGAATGTTGCTGTTCCTTCCCACAGGCTCACAGCCCTGGGAGGGACGAAGACTATTCTGCCACCTCAGTGCTAAAATCTTTCAGCACTTCTGCTGCCTCCAGCAGGGATCCAATGGATTGGGCCTGAAGAGAAAAATGCATCCATTGAGTTTGTAACCTTAAGGGGCTCTCTGAGGATGAACTCCTGGCAAATTCATGCTCTCTGTACCAGGATATTATTGTCATAGTTGATAAAAGAACTTTGCTTTTAAAAACCTTTCTTCTGTAGGGAAATGTGGCTGGAAAGTGACTGGAAAAGGCCCTGGGGGTGCTGGTGACAGTGGCAGGACGTGAGCTCAGGTGCGCCCAGGTGGGCAAGAGGCCCCTGGCAGCTGGCCTGGATGAGGAATTGTGTGTCCAGCAGGAGCAGGGCAGGGATTGTCCCTCTGGGCTGGGCACTGAGAGGCCCCTCAAAACCTGTGAGAGAACAAGCTCTGTCCCTGGGGCAGCATTTACAGCAGTAACAGCCTTTGGTAAGGGGTGTTTGAGAGGAAGATGCTCCAACGCTGCTGATCTGTGGCTTGTTTTTATTTTTTCNTTTTTTTTTTTTGTGTGGTATCCCGCAGTGGGAATCAATGTGGGCTAATGAAACATTTGCCCATCCTTAATTACTAAGTGCTAAGCCGCTGTTCCGTGAGCCGTGTGACTCCAGGAGGGTTAGGTAACACCGCGGGAGCTGGGGATGTTTGCGGGACGGAGATGCCATCTAGTGGGAATAGCAGCTTGGGAGAGGAGAGGAGAGGAGA
>VWPU01007621.1:0-31588 GCA_013398955.1 Callaeas wilsoni
CGGCGGCCGCAGCCCGCAGCCCCTCATGCCGGCCGGCGGCTCCGCCGAGGCCGCGCCGCGCCGCCGCCACGTCGGCTTCCGGCAGCCGCGATCAACAACCGGGGCAGCGCCCGCCGCGGGCAGCGGCATCCGGGGCAGCGCCTGCCGCCGCAGGTGAGGGGCCGGGCGGGCACGGAGCGAGCGGGGGACCGGGGTGAGGGACTGGGACTGGGACTGGGACTGGGACTGAGACTGAGACTGAGAGTGAGTGAGTGAGTGAGTGAGTGAGTGAGTACGGGGAGGGAGGGAGGAGTGGGAGTTAGTGAGGAGTGTGAGGAACTGAGTGAGGGGGGAGAAGTGTGAGGGAGTGAGGAATTTGAATGAGGAGTGTAAGTGAGGGAAGGAGTGTGAGGGAGAAGTGGGAGTGAGGAGTGTGAGGGAGTGACAACTACCTCCCCAAGAGGAGTGTGAAGGAGGGAATGAGTGAGCGAGCGGTGAATGAGGGGAGCGAGGGAGGGGGTGCGGTGGGGAGTGAGGGAGGGGTAAATTGGGGGGGAATGGAATGCGAGTAATTAACTTTGGTCATCAGTGGCTGCACTAAGGGTTAAACATAACCAGGTATGAGGTTATGAGTGTGAAAGAGCACTTTAGGGGCTCCTCTGTGTGTTTCTCTATACACCTGTGTGTGTCTATACACCTGGGAACCCAAGGGGTCCAGCAGTCTTCACATCAGAGCAGGTTAGGCCAGTTCTGTCTGATCTATGGCAAACATGGAGCAGATAAATAGTTGAAGAAGGAAAGACAGGAACTGTCAACTGGCCATTGTACTGAGAATCCCCTTATTACAGAGCCTTGGAGCTATTCTGGTTGGAAAATACCTCGGAGATCACAGAGTCCAACCCTTAAGTTTGGATTTCCCTCTCCCTCCTCTCTGCATTATCTTCTGTTAAGAGTCATGGATGTGGCTGTTGTTTCCCCAAACACTGTTTGAGAACAGGTTTAGCAGCAGCTTTGTGTGCGTGGTTGTGTAGTGAAGTCTACAGATCTAAAATCTGTATTTGCACAAATATAGACTGAGTTTAACCAGTCAGAAAAAAAAATGAAGCCTAAATGGCCTAAAATTTTTGAGGTAACAGATCTGGGAGGTTTTTGGTGGTGACCAAAGCTGGAGGCAGAGCAGTGGCTTTAATCCCACACAGCAAGAACCAATGTATGTATTTGTATCTCCTACGCTTTAATTAATTCCTAATGTGCCGCAGTTTATTGTAGCCCCTGTGTGTTTGTAATTTTCAACAGCAATTTTATAGCGAGGCGCAATGAACACACACCTTGATGTCCATCCTCACAGACACACTTTAAACATAACATTTCTGGGAATTTCCAAACTCATTAGTCATTGTAATGCATCTTTATTGCACTGAAGTCATACACACGCACACAGGAACGTGTATTATTGCAATGTTTTATGGATTTGGGAAGCAAATGAACCAACAAAGCCTTGGATAAAATAGAGAATGTGGAGCTACACAGAATCACAGTACTTAAATAATTAGCGTTTTAAAGAGAGAATCAGTCCTGATGGTTCTGGATCATTACTGAGCACAAGCATCCCCTGCCCTGTTTTAAGGAAAGAGGGTAAGTCTTTGAGGAAAGAATTTTTTAATTTAAAAAGAATTTTCAAGAAAGCAGAGAGTGCCATTGCACATTTTTACCTTTACAAATATAAACCAGGAAAATGTAAAGAAGAGAAAGGGTGGACCTTTTTAGGGGAAAAACCCATCTTTTTGCAATTACGGATGCAGAATCCAGGCTTCCAGGCTGCTGCTAAACACTTATACGTTCCCTGGATGGGCAAACAGGACATTATGTGGTGTTTGAAACAGGACCTTTTCTATTAAGATATAAAAATATACTTGGTTAAAAGTTAATAAAAATAAAAGTTTTGAGGAGCAAGACAAATCCATGTTGGGACGGATACTCCATCTGCTGATGGACTGCATCAGGAAGCCTACCGGCCTAAACTGGGGGCTTCCCAACCCTCCTGGGATATCCACACACACCCCCAAGGTTACTGGAAAGAGGGTTCCTTCCTTAATAACCTTCTGTTGGTGAATCCCTGAAACTAAAATCTATCCTTGGAGCTGGGATTTTTGAAGAGATGGGGCCACAACAGCACCTGAAGGAACAGAGATGAGCGTTTATCTTCTTGCTGTGGTCTGACTTCAAGTCATGCTCTTAGTTAATTTTAGTATTTTGGGGTTACTCTTTGTCTTAGGAATAAAAATTAAAATGAGGCACTGATAGGTTATGGCTTGTTTGAGTCAGAGTGCCCAGAGCTTTCGTTTTCAGGGCTTGACATCAGCAGCCAAGGGAAGGAATTATTTCCTTGACAATAAAATGGTTTATCCTCTGCATTTAAGGATAAATTAACATATAAAGGGTGAGATGACTAGTTCAGTAGCATAAGTTCATTTCAGAGAAGCTGAATGTTGATATAAATGTTCTACTATGCAGTTTAGAACGACCACTTAAAATTCCTCTCTTTAGTTGCACTGTGTTCTGGAACCAGAACAAACTATCACTTAAATCTATGGAACTTGTCTCTGCATGCTGATTTTGACCTCAGCAATATTCTAAAGATTTATTTTAAACCTGAAATAATAATAAAACATATAGAGAAGTTTAAGTGGTTGTCTTGAGGTGTAGTCTTTGGATGAAAAGCTAAGATACCAAATTCAAACCTAGAACACTTTCCTTGCTCGCCTTTCTCTGGACTCCTGAAAGAATGATTTTGGCAGTTTTAAGTCACCAACTCCTATTCCGAATGCAGCGTTAATTAAGGATAGTACAGAGAAACGTTCCTCCCTGTCACACACCCATGGCCAACAAAACCTCTCTTCTGAAGACAGAACCAGGTCGTTAAAAGCAAGAGGTTACTTTTATAGACAGTTGAGATTTTGGTGCTTGTTCAAGAGCTCCTTGACCAGTGTCTCTAAGGAGAAGAGGTGCTCATCCACATCCTCGGGCACGAGGTTCCTGATGGAGTTGGCGAGCTCGAACAGGTATTCCGTGTTCCTGCCGCTAGGCCCGGCGGCGCCCAGGATCTGGCGCGCGATGTCCTCGAGCGGCGCGGGGCCCAGGTAGTTGGGGTTGTCGCGGGTGCCGATGTACAGCAGCACGTCGAAGGGCTGCACCGACGTGTCCTTCGGGTGGAAGATGACCGTGGTGGTCCTGTAGCCGCCCTTCTCCCGGAAATCCAGGTAGGCCTTCACTTCTCCTTCCTTCCCAGCTGGTAATCTGTAGGCAACGCCCCAGACACACCCCTGGCCGAGGAGAATTGGTTAAGAGGATACTCAGAAATCATTGTATTTAGGCAAAACTTTCAGGAATCTAATTTGCTGCCCTTCTGCTGCTTTTTGCCCTGTTTGTAAGAGTCCCAGAATAAAAGGGCTGCTTTATTCAGGCAATTCTCAGTGAAAACACTGCTCGTGCTAATTGATCATCCTCTTTCTTGCTAATGCTGAGGTTTTTCTGACAGAACAATTTCTTGTTTTGTTAATATTTGCAGTAGTAAATAGCCTCAGTAGAGGCCAGTAAGGAGCTGGCAAAAAGGACACAGAGTTTCTCCCTGACCTCATAAAATTTAGGTCTGGAAATTACAAATTTAAATAATGCCCAATTTGAATGAATTTTGATCAGGTCCCTTCTGTTTAGTCACGGTTTGGCAGGGACCTGAGTGTCACCTGTACCTGTTACACACCTGAACTGGTGTGGTGTGCTGACATACCTTCACAATCTGGTTAAACCTTGTGAAGCTGAAATTAAAGCAATTACATTTATCATTCGATGTTTGTATCAAATCATGTATGTTTGATATATCTTTATATCAAATTCTGCATCTCACAACTGGATAGCAAAAGTGACTATTCCAGAATACACTTTAAAATATCCCTGTGGTCATAACAGACCCAAACTACTTCCAGTTTATATTGATTATTTGAAACAATCAAGAGCCATTGGTGAAACTCTGGGAAACACTGAGAGAACTTTTCCCTAAAGATAAGACAGTTATCTGCTCGTAGAAAAGCGAAAATTAATGAGTGGAACTGCAACAGGACATTCTGTACAGCAGTACTATACCTCAGCATCTTCAACGAGGGTCACAACTCTTCCAGGCTAAAATTTAAAAGAGGAAATCATCATTCAGTCAGAGGCTTTTTCCCTAAATCATGAGCAAAATGAAAACAAAATGAGGAAAATGACAAGGAACAGGAATGAAAGGCTCAGAGAACTCATCTAACACAATTCCAGTAAGGTCCAGATCCAGTGTAAATATTTTCTGAGAGTAGCTTTTGATGTCTATTAGATAAACTTTGATAAACAACATGTTAAATTCTGGGTGGACAGTGCCTGTGACACAAAAGTTAAATTAAGGGCAGTCAGAAATGGGGAGGGTTTGAATGTCCTTGCTTTACATGTGCTGTCCAGACTCAATTCTATTCCAGTTTAAAACAGTGACAACTAATTAACAATACAATAACAGTGATAATTAGGAGTTTCATTAATGTAAAACGACCCTCAAGGACCCTTGGGGCCTCATTGGACAGAGGGAGGGTACCTTGCAAATGGCTTGTTTTTCTCAGTAAGTTAATTCTTGTAGGAAAAAGTAAGAAGCCCATTTGTAAATACTGGAAATAAAATAGTTGTAGTTTGTTGTATAAAACTTTAGAACATAAAACCCTATGTTGAACTACATCTGCAGTTTAAAATTGCTGCTTTTGGCATCAAATTAGTTCTCCCCCAGCATGAGCCATTTTATTCCTGATCTGATAAAATAAGGCAACAAAGCTATTTCCTGAGGAGAAACTAGTCTGTTCCCATGATTCACTAAAGATAACTTCGGTGTTCCTTTTGGAATGTTTTTTTCCATAGCCACTGATCTCTGACTTGTGCACTCGCAATGGGCCACAAAGATTTTTGTGAATTACGGATTAAAGAGACATTCTGTGGTGGAAATCAACTTTCTTGTCCTTGCCAGGAATGTCTGTAACTGTAGCCTAAATTCATTGAATTTCATTTAAATCTAACTCGATTTAATATGAAGGCCAGTAGTGAGAAGAACTTCGGGTGGGTTGTGTGATGGAAGAAGGGTGTTTTTTACTAAGGAAGGGCACGGCATTTAGTTAACTGCTTTGCAGAGTCCTTGTCTTGCCTGGAACTACCCAAAACAAACGTTAAGAAACAAATTACTAAATACTTATTGATCGGAGAAATTAATTACTGTTTGTACCACTGGGAATAATCCTCTGAAAATATTATTTAAATACAGTTTACATGTAATTTGCTGTGTATTTGTAAGAAGTGTTTTTTCCTTTTTGCTGTTTTTTAAGGTGTGTCAGCGGTGGCCCAAACCGTGTTACCTTTGAGCTCTGTGCAAGTTATTTTATGGTGTTTGAGGCTTTAACGAGTGTCATTTACATCTGGATGAAACCTTCCACGAAGCAAGCTGTGTTCTTTAAAATAATCCTGATGCTTTTTGTCTCTTAAAGCCATATTCCAGGTTTACAGTGGAGTTACCTGGGTGCAGGTTATACCTTATCCTCACCCCCGTGGCTTAAAAATACATGACATTGAGAACGCTAACTTTGGAATTTTAGTTTATTTTTCTTGCTGTTTTTTTTCCCCCTCTCCTTTTCCAGACTGTGAAGAATTTTAGAACTTTAAGTATTTCCTAATCCATGAATTTTCATCTGAAAGTAAAATGTTAAAATACAGCTGGGTGGGGGACGACGGCGGGGGCGGTTTACTTAGATCAATAATTCTGTCTATTCTGATTCCCTGTGCCTGACACCCGCCCCTCACCGAGGGTATTTAACGCCCTAAATGACAAACCTGGGCATTTCTGAGCCCTCTTTAAAGCGCGTTGTGTTGTTTGCGGGTTTCTTTGCAGCCCTTGCGGGCGGTTCCGGCCGCGGGGCAGGGCCCGGGCCCGACGCGGCGGCCGCGCTCCCCCCGCCCCCGCCTCACCTTGCCCGGCACCCCGCGGTGGTCGGTGCTGCCCTGCCAGAAGCGCCGGCTGTAGCCGCGGATGCGCCCCACCAGCTTCTCCTGGTAGGGGAAATCCACCTTCCAGATGAGGGAGCCGTAGCCGAACACCCACATGGCGGCCCGGCCCGGCGAGGCCTGCGCAGAGCCGCGGGGCGGCCCCGGGCGAAGGCGGCGGCCCCGGCCCGGCTGCGGAGCCTCGCGGGGGCCGGCGCTGTGACGGCTGCCAGGGAGCCGTTCATCGGCCCGGACAGCCTCCCCCAACTCGACAAACCACCGTCTCGCCCCAAAACCCACCAGCGACCACATCCCAAACCCGCAAACAACCTCCCCCAGGCAACCGCCTCACCCCCCAGTCCTACAGCCACATCCCCCCAAACAACCCCCTCCCCCTCCAACCACGTCCCAAACAACCACCTCTGCCCTCAAACTAAACAAAGAACTACCCCTCAATCCCATAGACAACCATCTCTCCTCCAGCTCCACAACCTCCCCTTAAACTCCCCAACTACCTCCCCAAACAACCACCTTCCAAGCAACCACCTTCCAAGCAACCACCTTGCCCCAAACCACATACCCGTCTCCCCTCAAAACCCACAAACCACCTGCCCCAATCTCTGGCCAAACAACTAGTTAACCCCAAACCACCATCTCCCTACAAAGCAAACCAAATCCTGTGCAAAACAAACAAGACTCCCCCTCGTATCTATATTGTACCAAAACGTATCTCTCTTTTTTTTCCCCATCCACTCCTTTCCTCCTCCTGCAGAGTTCCATGCCAGGGATGGATTTCACGGAAGCCTATTCTGACCGGTGCTCGGCCGTGGGCCTTGCAGCCAGAGAAGGAAATGTTGAAATACTGAGGGAATTGATTAATCGGGGATACAGCGTCGATGTCCCGGATAACAGGAGGTGGTTGCCCATCCACGAAGCGGCAGCGCACAATTCCAGTGAGTGCCTGAAGCTGCTCATTGATACAGGTAAGGAAAACCTAATGGGAAATAGCGTGGTTTTCTGCTGAATTGCCGTCATGGAAAATGCAAGTTACATACATTTATCCTATTCTTGTTTGGGGATTTTCTGTGTGGTTTTACAACTGCGGTAAAGAGAAGTTGACACATTGCAGTTCATGGGTGATACTTGAGGTGCTAACAGCACATTCACGGGTGTTCCGTAGGCAGCACATCTCAAATAACTCTGTTTATTTTCTTAAAATGATTCTATTTTGTAATTTAATTATTTGGCAGTAATTCACTGTCAAATATCCCTTTTTCCCCTTCATTATGCTCCTCTGCAGCTCCAGCTGACGACTACATCCACTCGAGGACGTTCGAAGGGCTGTGTGCTCTGCACCTCTCTGCCCGTCACGGCTCTGTGGAATGTCTCCGGGTTCTCCTGGAAGCTGGGGCTGACCTTGACAACGTCACCACCGAATCCGCCACCACCCCGCTCTTCCTAGGTGACACGAGCTTCCCTGAAATCCTGAAGTTTAAACCTGAGTTTAAACTCACCAGTTTAAGCTCAAGTTTCTCTGAGTTTAAACTCACCAGCGTTTCTTCCTTGCCTGCCACGTTGCATCTTTTTGTAGCCCTAAATACCAGACTTTAGACTCAGAGATGGAATGGGTGTGGAAATAACATTTTATTTATGGATAATTCTGCTTCAAACAGTGTTTTAAAACAAAATTATAAAAGCAAACTGGTTTTCTACATCAAGCACAGAAAAATTTTAGGAGGTTCGAGATTATATCTGTATGAGGCTGTTTCAAAGCCATTTTGATTTTTATAATTCCTACCTAATTCTTATGTAAAAGAACTTACTTTTGACATTCCTAGTTTAGCAATTATGGTTCATTATTTTAGCATTTTTTCTATTATTTATGTTTGACGTAATTAAATGCTTAAAACTTCTGTTACGTTGAATCCTGAGGGTCTAAGTCATCTGATTAAATATGTTTATTGATTTACTCGCTTCTGTACGCAGACGTCATGGGTGCCATGTTACCTTTGTTTCCAAGTCTTTTCCAAGTTTGAGGCAATTTTGGCATCATTTCCATTCTCCAACAGTGTTTTGGGGATCTAAATATAAAAGGCAAGTAAGTATACAATGGGCAAGTTTAAAGGAATTATCATTATTGTTTCAGGAAGTTGGTAGTGAGACCTTTTGAGCTCTTAAATCCAAATGCTTAAATTATTTCGTTTTAAAATTCTTCAATAACAATTCTTTTTGGTTATCTTTTCTTTTATTTTTATTACTCTTCCGTGGAAGCTGTTGAAAACAGACACGCAGAGGTTGTCAAGTTTCTGCTGCAACACGGAGCAAATGTTGAAGGTTCTCATTCTTGGTCTGGATGGAATTCTTTGCACCAAGCTTCCTTTCAGGTAACCTGTGAGCACATCATACAATTTCCATGTAACTGGTGTAGTCTGAGGAATAATTATTTATTTGATAATTGCTGCATTTTTGTCAGGTAGTTTTTCCTAACCTACCTTAGCAGTCATAAGCTTGTACTTAAAAATATGTTGGCGTAGTGGTTCTAACACATACAAAGAGTTTATCGTGTAAATGAGCAAAAGTGATCAATTTTTCAGTGCATCTTCAGAATATTGAATATATTGTGGGTTTATTATTTCTATTTGGAACACGTGAGGAAAAATGGATTATGTAGTTTCCTCACTTTCCTTCTGGGTAAGAATAAAAACATTTATTTCAGGGTTCCACTGAGATCATGCAAATGCTCCTGGAGAAAGGCGCCAGCAAGGACTGTCGGGATGACTTTGGAATTACACCCCTGTTTGTGGCTGCTCAGTATGGCCGGCTGGAGAGTCTGCAGCTGCTTCTGTCCCACGGTAACCGTGGTCCTTCATTTCCCTTGCTACGCTTCCATCAGCTCTCACTGAATGCCATTTTAGCTCTGCTCTCGCACATCGTAATTTCGAATATTAGAGGTTTTATTTCCTTATTGCTGCGGAAAACTTGCTGAGTTTGAAGCCACCCTGTGAAAAATAGTGACTGATGAACATGACCTTGGTTTGGTTTTGTTTTGTGTCAGGTGCGGACGTCAACTGCCAGGCCAAGGACAGGGCCACTCCCCTGCTGATTGCTGCACAGGAGGGGCACCTGGATTGTGTGGAGCTGCTGCTGACTGCAGGGGCAGACCCAAACCTCTACTGCAACGAGGATAACTGGCAGTTACCCATTCATGCAGCAGCTGAGATGGGCCATGCAAAGTAGGTGCATTGCAGAGGCATTCAGACAGAAGGTCCCCGTCACACAAATCTGATCCTGAGAGGAGGAAGTTCAGCCCTAAAAGGGAGGAAAATTGCATGTTCAAACAGATCTGTAGTTTAGAAGTCCTGATTATTTTCGTATTTTAAATGTCTCTTAGTAGTTTCTTCCCCACTGACAGGGAGTAGGTTTAGATGGAATATTAGGAAAAAAAATGCTTCCCTGTGAGGATGGTGAGGCCCTGGCACAGGTTGCCCAGAGAAGCTGTGGCTGCCCCATTCCTGGAAGTGTCCAAGGCCAGCTTGGATGGGGCTTGGAGCAACTTGGGATAGTGGAAATTGTCCCTGCCCATGGCAGGGGGTGGAACTGAATCACCTTTAAGGTCCCTTTCAACTCCGACCGTTCTATGATTCTATGATTTTTAACTCAGCATCTAACCTGGGTTTGATCCATATCCTAATGAGTTTAGAGGGTTTTCCACAGTGCTGAACCAGATATCAATTTACTCCATGACCATATTACTTTTCCATTTAAAAGTATAAATAACCATGTTATACATTATACGTTACTTGAACAACTGCTAATTAGAACTGTATATTAGTAGCAGAAGTAATTATATGCAAACATTGAATTACCTGGACCAGCCAGAAAAATCAAAGCCACAAAACAGTTTCTTTAATCCTTCCGGAAATGCATTTGTAGCTTTGCCCAGTTTCAAAGAGACAGGTCAGTTCCTCAGCAGACAGCCAAGAGTGGAAGGAAGTTTTGGGAGGAGACCACTGGGGAGAAGGATCTCTCAGGAACTCCATGATTCACACATGGACAGCACTTAAGTATATAAATGATGATATGTCACTGGCGACCCTTAAGCAGCACCAGTAAGTTCCAGCAGCAAAGGAACTGGTGTTTGTCACTAACGTGATGTGGCCTGGAGTGTCAACTGTAAACAGAATGATTTTTCTGTTTCACAGAACTAAGAATTCATTTCATTTGCCACTCACGTTTCCAGTTTGCTTCCAAACTTTCTTGGAGTTGGGGTTTAATGTGCCGTGGTGTTCTGTTGCTGAAAAAAGAATTGTTGGATAATAGGAAGTAGCTGTCCCTGGTTTGGTTTAAAATACTTCTTTCCAGCCCAAATCCATCCTAAAACACGTTTGCCAGAGGTCTGTATATGGAATTATAAAGCTGCAAACTCAAGAGTGAAAAAACACAATTTTCTTCCAAAGCTGCAATGGCCCTGTGAAAAAATGACCGTGTGTTTACAATTAATCATTGCATAACATCAGAAAACAGTGGTTTTAAATATCTGCAGGATACTGGAGCTGCTGATTCCAATCACTGACCGGATTTGTGACAAGGGCGAGGGCAAAGTGAGCCCCGTGTATTCCGCGCTGTACGGCGGGGACGGGGAGTGCCTGGAAATGCTGCTCAAACAGGGCTTCAGCCCTGATGCTCAGGAGTGCCTGGACTTCGACTGCAGGTCCCCCATGTGCATGATCTTCCAAAAGCAGTAAGCAAACCTCTTCTATTTTGAAATTATTCATAATTGTATTTGCTTTAATTATCTTACTTTAAACACGCAATTTCCCACTTTCCTCCCTCAACTGCTCTCTGTCATCTAATATTTTTCCAGAATTCCAATGTGTTCCCCCTTTGCAGTCACTCCTCATTAATATTCCTCCTTGGGAATATTAATGTGAAATCCTGGAATGTGACTCATGTGCTGCACTAAGGAAAACATCTTCAAAAAAGGCTTTTGAGTCCTCTCAGATTTTAACAGATTATTTCTTGTACATGGATTGAAATTTATTTATGGCTTAGGTGCTGCCATTTAAATTAATGAGGTTTTTTAGTAGTGAATTTAGTTCGTGGCATGCTTCTAGGAAGCTGCCTTTAAAAATCCTTGGACACAATTTTTCCCTTTCTGTCCTGGTGTTGCTTTATAATAAATAATTTAGGAAGGGGTGCAGAGCAGGTGATTGCTGAAATGTCTTGTGAACGAGGCAGGTAACACATGTCACTACTTCTATGGAGTAATGTGCCATCTAATCACTAAGAGGCAACACTAATTACCAGTCATAATCTCAGTCCTTATCCTCTTACCTTGATGCAGTGGGTAGTGATAAAAGGATTTTAATAAAAACATTTTAAAATGTTTTATTGCAGACAGAGGTAAAAAGTGGTAGGTGCTTTCTGAGGGAAAGCTCATGGGATGTCCCGTTCCTTCTCCCGCTCACAGGTATTATCAGTTCATTGATGTTCTCCTGAAATATGGGATCACCCTGCGTGGGATTAACTTGGCACACTGCCTGTGCCATAAGAAGTTTGCTCTCTTCCGGCGCTTCCTGAGGCTGGGCTGTTCCCTGCCCTCGGAGGAGGAATTAACAGACTTCATCCACTACAGCAGCACGGTGCAGAAGGAGTACAAGGAATGGCTGCCCTGCCTGCTCCTGGCTGGCTTCAACCCCGTGAATTTCATGTGCAGGTTCTGGTAAGCAGGGAGCCTTGTCTCTATTTACTTAAACATCTCATGCTAATGTGCAAAGCTGCTACTGAGCGAGGTCTTTCACAGGATGGCCCGTGATAATCAGTTGCCACCATCAGGAACGGGAGGGGCTGTGGAAAGTCTGAAATAAATCATTCACACGTCATGTCTGGAGGCAGTAAAACAGTTTTATTTAGGAAGAAAGCCAGACTGGAAGCTTCCCAAGTTTATATCAAACACCTCTAATTAACCCCCAAATTTAGCTGCAAATTGTGTGTGTAATACTTTAATACAGCCACAGTAAGAAGGAATTCCAATGGGAGGAATAGGCCAGGAGGGATGGGAAGCAAATGGGAAGTGAAGCTGGGCCAAGGCTGGGAGGAGAGGAAACGGATGCAGTTTGAGACTTTTGTTTAACACAATGTGGCAAAAATTCCAGTAGGATTTTTTTATTTTTATTATTATTATTGAAGTTTTCTCACATACAAGTAACAGCTTGGTGATGTTTTCTATTTAATTGGGCACTACGGGATTAGAGTTATGAAATATTTGTGTTTTCTGAAGGCTGTAGTAAATGCACTACAAGTTTGCAACTCAGTGACTGAACGAATCTCACTGTCCTTGTGTATCACGAGTGATACTTTTTGGTCTTTTATTCTGTAATCCACAAATACTTCTAAAAGGTATTTTAGGGGAGTTTTTGTTACACAGGATTTTCTCCATGAGCGAGGATGTCCTTAATTTCGTCCTGGAGTTCATGAATTGGAGCAGACTTCCTCCAGTTGTGGAGCAACACCTTTCCCAATACAAGGAGAAGTTCACTTGGACTTCCAAGAGCCATTTTGGTAAGGAATACAGGCAGGCAAATAATGTCTCCGTGTATCCAGCTTCCAGGCTGCAGGTGGGGAGATTTAGGAGACAATGACAATATGACTTAGTTATGTTTTCTTTTTTAAATTTGGTTTGTATTTCCAATGAAGCGTCTGTTCTTTTTTCTAAGCATTGGACAGTAATTAAATACAAACGATAAAAATCAAATAATAATCAAAATGTGACCAGCCAAAAAAGTTAAACTGATTGTGCAGGAATTTTTCATAGTTCAGCCTTCAGGAAATCAGGTCATGTGTTATGTGACTGAAAAACTGCACTTAGGTGATTTTGTTAATGATTCCTTTCAAAGAAAATTCTTCTTTAAAAGGGTCTGTAATAATTTTTAAGTTGTTCAAGTCACAATGTCGTTTAATAATACTTCCTTTGTAATGTTTGAAGGTAATGAGGATGATTTTCTAATTTAAAAAAAAAAGGGGGGTTATTTGGGGAAATTGAGATTAAGCTCTCTCTTTATTTCCTTTTTTATTAGTAAATATATTTGTGTTGTAAGAGCTGCTCTGTGTTTGATTGGGGTTTCATTTTGCAGCCTTCCTTCCTTCCCTGTCCCATCTGTGCCGCTTGGAGATCCGGTCCCTGCTGGGGAGCGAGCGCCTGCGCTCGGAGCGCGTGATCCGGGAATTGCCGCTGCCAGCCTGCCTCCAGGACTACCTGCTCTACCTGGATGTGCTGCGAGCCAACGCTATCCCAGACCTGCAGGATTCCCTGGAGCAGGGAGAGGAGGGAGCTCCTTCCAGTCACTCTGAGACTGAGGATATGGAGGAGGGACACCAGTAACACCAGTGCTCCGTGACGGCGCTGCCAGTGCCGGGACTACGCAGCTGCAGGTTTTGTAATGGCAATCAGGAGACACGGGAGGAGAACTGCTGTAAATGTCTGTTGTAATCATTCTTTTCACGCTGTAGTTTTATACTACGTCTAGAAATTTACTATGAGTTCTATGATTTACTTGTTTAAAATCTGTTGTAGCTTTCTAAGCAAACATTTTCTGTTTTTTTCTAACTCTTGGGGAGCAAAATGAGCTTGTTCAGTGAACATGGCTTACAGAGTAGTCAAAATCTGTCAGTTGACACTTTATTCCAAATACAGCATTTACCAAATGAAACCATCTGAAAGTCAAGGAACACAATCTTGTATCATTGTTACGAATTTGTGTTAGGGAGGGATGGAGCTGAACCAGAGAAAGGCAAATAACATAAGAAAGGAGATTGTTTGCTGAAGGAACAGTGATTTTTTTTTTCCCCTTCCCTTGGTTGTCAATATTTGGTGGAATGTTGGAGTTGGAGGCTTGGGGCCTGCGCCCAGTCCCTCCCCTTGCGTAGCCCCCAGGCAAGGCAGGAAGTGTCCCACCAGGACACCAACGTGTGCCAGCAAAATCCCTCCTGTGATGAAATGCAAAAGGACCTGCTGTTCGTGAGGCCTGGTGACAGGGCTGGGGCAGGGACACCTTGGGAAGACAGCAGGGTCCCTCGCACGGAGAAAGCCCTCGTCCTGCAAATGTGAATCCGGTGCTGCCAGGATCACTGGTAGTAGATGCTGAAGGCGTGGAGGATGTACAGGAAGGTGGTGAGGAAGGCGAAGAACTGCATGAGAGGAAGAAGAGGAAGGGTCAGCTGGCAAAGTCAAACCCCATCTCCTCCCAGAGCTCTCAGCCCGGGGAAGCCTCCCAGCCTAGAGCTCTCTCCAGCCTCAAAGGGAGGCAAAGCCCCAGATTTTCCCAGGATTCAGCCACGCAAAGGGGTCCGTGAACTGGTGGACCCTGAGAAGCCTACGCTGGCTGCATGACCCACCGAGGTGAGGAGCTGAAGCTCTGCCCCGTGTGACACTGTGGGGCTTCGGGTGGCTCTGCTGTGGCTTTAGCATGTGCTGTTGCCACTCCCAGGGGGAATTGTGTGTTTTGCAGCCTGGCAGGATGCTCTGGACTCACCGATGCAGCACTGTTGAGTTGGTAGTTGAGTGGCACATTGGCGCCAAACTCAGAGTTGATGGTCGCATTGGCCTGCAGGACAGCGGCGCTCATGTACAGAATGGCCGTGATGCCGTGGTACAAACTGTCCTGCAAAACAAGGCACCTGTGAATGCCCCAGAGGGGGACACGTGCCTGGATAGGGCTGGGACTGAGCCCTCCCAGGCAGTGGTTTCACAGCGGAGCTCCCCTGGACTTTCTTGTTAAAAGGAAGGAAAGGGCTGGTGGGTCACCAGCCATGGTGGTCCTGCGCCCACACTGCTGCTGCCAATATCTGCCCTTGTTCCATCCCCTCCTTACCAGTACTTTCCAGTTCTCGCTGTTCCTGTGGAAGCCGAGGAGGTAGCTTAAGAGGAGCAGCAGGGAGATGAGGCAGGAGGTGAGGGACACGTACATCACCCATCCCTGCAGCAGCGGCAAGGAGACGGAGGTAGCAGCAACGAGGATCCACACCCAGGTCCCGCAGAGCTGCCGGGGACAAACAGGCGCCTCTGATGAGTGTGGGATGAGGAAAAGCCCTTTTCCTCCCCAGTTCCCTTCTCGCCTCCCTCCCGGGCCGGCCACAGCAGCCAGCGGAACCCTTGCATGTTTCCTAGAGCATCCCGGCATGACAAGAAGCAAGCTGGCACCCGTTTTCCTGAACACTCATGGGAAATGAGTGTTCACGCAAAAGGGAAGGGTTTGCTGCCGCCTTCCACACAAGGAAATGTCTCACCCCCAGGGATTTGGTGGAGAAGCCAGAAAATGTGCTTTTATCTGGGAAAAGTGAACAACTGCCTGAACCCAGCCCTGCCCGCTCGTTAATCTCTGGGACTTGGAATCACAGCACGAGGAAGTCTCCTGTGAGCTCCATGCACCAGCCTGGGGTGAGTCACTCGCTCTGGATGCACTCAAAATATTTACTGAGCATAAATATGGGGTTATTGGGATGAGCCCATGCCGCCCTGTGCCATCCCAGCTCCGGTGGGTGAAAGCCCTGAAACTGCAGCTGGGAGCTGAGCTTGCTGCCACGAGCGGTGATTGTGCCTGTGGAGCATGGGGCATGTGGGTTGCCAGCCCTGTGCGCAGTGGCAAAGTACACCAGCTGCTATCTTGATGGGCATCCTTGACTGGTCCCACCGGATGCCCTCTGGACCCAGAAGCAATTGAAAGAGTCATGGAATGTCACACATTACAAGACGCCCAATTGCCTTCAACCCCAGGAAAGACTGGATACAGAGAGCAAAATCCCCGTGCTTTTCAAGCCATTTCTACGTGCTAACAAGAACTGCTTCTTCTGCCCTGGAGGAGCCAGCAGCTCTTCAGCCTCTCCCAGCTCCACAGCAGCCAGTGACCCTCACAAAGGCTGTGACGGGGCTGCATGTACCTTGTCCTCAAGCTGTTCCTAAAAACTCCATCAGGAACGCTTTGTGCATTCAGCATAAGCTCAAAGACAAGATGTCACTTCCCAGCAATGATGCCTTCAGGATGGTTTCAGGGGATTTTAGCCAGGAGTGGGTGCCGTGAGGCAGCGGAGCCAGGCATACTCACGATCTCCGGCAGGATGAAGGCGTAGGGGATGGTTTTGAAGACGGCAGGTCCGGAGGGCAGGGCGGGCTGCGTGGAGGCTGCAGAGGGACCCACCGAGGCCATCTCTCCTCCACTGACACCGCTCCGCTCGGCTCCACTGGCGCTCGCCTGCCCCGCGCCACTCCCGTGCGGGATTTAAGGGACACGCCCGCGGGACGTAAGCACAGGAACCGGCCCGGGCTGGCACCACGCCGCTGCCCCTGCCCACCGAGCCCCTGGCACCGGCGGAGACTGCGGCGGCTTTGTGCGTCTCACTGCCAGCCGGGATGGGACAGAGCGCGACCCCGGCCCCACCACGCACCAGTGCAAGGTCATTAACTGGAGGGGAGAGGAAAAAACTTCCTACACCTTGCCGGGACAGAAATGTTTCCTGCAAACAATGGTCCTTGGCATGCTTCCAAGCGTGAAATATTTTTGCTTCCACCGTTTTTGCCTCCTCCCCTTTCTGTTCAGGTTTCTGCTCCGTGGTCACGTCAGACCCCTCCACACCCTCCAGGCACATGCAACCTTCAGAAACTAGCAGGCAATTTTACAAACGCACCAGGAGGGTTTGCTCCCAAGTGCCCAGTAAGGTTTGAAGGAGAGCTACAGGAATTTCTGCCTCCTGGCAAATGCATTTTGGATTCGGGAAGCACTTGCTGTCTCATCCAGTACAGTCTGCCTTACCCCAGCACTCCTAGATGAGGGAAGGATGAAAGGCTGGGGGCAGCACTTCTGCCTGGTGGCCCAGAGAGGACAGAATGACCCCGTTAACTCGGGCAATGGGCTACAGCAGGAGGAGGACACTGTCTCAGTGAGATATCCCAGCTCTGCTAGGCGAGACAGGTGATGCCCCAGGAACTCGGCTTCTATGCCAAGCTCTTGCACAACACAGAGCAAAGATCAAATCCATACCTCTGGTCTGAGCCCTTCCTAGGCTCGGGGATGTGTTCTGTGGTATTTCTGGAGGCTCCAGTTTACAGATACTCCAGTGGGAGCTGGTTTTTGGCCCATGCACTGGAGGCTTTCAAAGATCTTGCTTTAAATCCCGCCAGACAAAACTGAGCCTGGCCTGGGCTTAAATCCGTGTGTGACTCGGTGGCCATGTCTCCATCACCCTGCAGGAAGCATACAGATGCTCCAGCACTAAAGAGAGAGCGGATTAATCACTTTCTCCTGCGAGTGGGCAGCACACAGAGCCTGTGGTCACAAGGCGCTCGGGGGGCAGCAGAGGAAATCATCCCGGGGAACTGCAGCATTCCCAGAATTCCCACCAGCTGTTATTTGTGTTGGGTCAGGCACATTCCTGGGAGTAACCCAGCCTTCTCCTGAGTGGGGGAGAACAACAGGCAAACAGTCTAAAAACGGAGCAACCTGCTGGTCACTGGTTGGGCAAGAGAGGATTCTTCTCCTAAGCTGGCTGTCCTTGCTCAGCAGCATTCTTAGAGACGGCTGCTCTTTCCCTTCCCTGCTCCCAGTCTGCTGGAAGACTGGGACAAAGAGCCTTTTGTTCACTCTGATTAAAATAATGCTGGAAATGAATGGGAAGCTGCAAGAGAGGAGAAAAGGGCTACCTCAGCTTCAGCAAAATATGACACCTGACATGGCTACAACAGGTAGTAACAGGCAACCAGAGCCTTGTTTAACTGCTGCAAAGTTAAAAATTTAAAATATGATTTCCAGTAGATAAAGAGATAAAGTGATTTTCATCTCTCTCAAAATCTTAATTGTGCTAAAATATCCATTACAATTCAGATCGTGCACAATCTCTTTGGTAAGAATTTAATTTTATTGTTACCATGTCCTTAGAGAGCCTGAATTGTTCATTCTCTGAGATCGTTTTCCCTCACTTCTCCTAAGAAATCATAGGCCAGCTCTGAGATGTCAAAGGCTCTGTGGGTGTTTTCTGATGACAGCAGGTACTCCAGTGCGCCGTCGTTCTCTCGGCTCCTTTTCAGGAAGTCATGGATCACCTTCCAGCGAGACAATTCCACCTCTTCCTCAGCCCATTTGTAGCTGGGGAGGAACGTGGAGCAGAGCAGAGGGAACACGGAGTCGTGGTACACCAGGACAAACGCAGACTTCAGGAATTCTTGATCTCTCTGCAGAGAAGAGTGTTCAAAAATACTTCAGTGCAAACACGTGCTGTTGCCAAGCACTTCTCCAAAGTATTGTACACAGGGGAAAAAACTGAAACAACTCACTCCCAGTTCCCAGGAAAACAACGGGAAGAGATTTGACCTTCCTAAACACACATCCGTTATCTCGGATAAGCCTCCAGCATATCAACAAACCTGCTCCCTGAACTCTGCCAGCCTTCCCACGAACCACAGGCACCGAGAGCCTTTTGCCGTGGGATATTTATATTTCTTTAAAGCAGTGCCACATCCTCCCTGCCCTGGAAGCCCAAACTCCTCTCATTTCCCCTTGGTGGAGAGTGGCTCTGATCCCGCTCCTTGGAGCCAGAGGTGAGGGTGCCCCTGGGCACTGTTGCCCCACTCTTTGTGCATGGTGTGAACTGTGTGCTCCCCTGTGAAGATCAGTTTGGAAAACCCAGAGACAAAGGATCAGCCTGGTCAATTATCAAACACATGGGAAAGATCCAAGTCCAGAATGTCCCAGCCCCAGAAGCGCTGTGCCTGGCAGGGAGCATTGCACAGCTCGGCCTCCCGGAACCACGCGATGGGTGAGCATTCAGCAGGTAGCAATCCTCCTGTGGGAGTGGCACATGCCAGTCAGGTAGAACTGGATGCTTCTGGGATCCCGGGGAGTTGCCAATTCCGTGAGCAGATCTGCTTTCCTTTTGGATGAATGGCCCTGAAAAAGCCGCTCTGACTCAGCGGGTGTTTGTTCTGCGTAAACGGGGAGCCATCCTTGTGCATCGATTCAGGAGCGTGCTCAGGGAATGAAATATCCCACTGCTGCTCTCAGGAGTTCCAGGATTGAGAGCCAGTGGCTTTCTCATTCAGTTCCCTGCAGCTGCTCTCCAGGGGACAGGAGGTAGGACAAGGTGTGGGTGAGCTTGGAGACAACCAGGTCAGTTCAACATGCCAAAATATGGGATTACAGCTGTCTGGGGTAGGCAGATCTGAGGAATGTGGGGGCCTTTTCCCAGGCAGATTGTGGGAGGACTGGAACTCAGAGTTTGGAGGAGGGAAGATGATTTTGTGGGCATACACAGCCCCTTTTGTATCCATGGAAAGCTTTTACCAGACGAGTATTGGAAGCACATCATCACAAGGAGCCACAGTGTGGGTACCAACCTGTAACAGGTTCCCCCCTAACAACACTGAAAAAAATGTTACAAGTTAATTTAATTTTTCTCCTGCTCCTGGTTTACTGTTATAAATCTGGGTGAAAAATGTTAAGAACTGCATTTACATATCTCTAATTTCTAAGTAAATGTACAGTGAGAGGAAAAGCTAAGCAGCAATTGCACTGGCAGGGAGCAGCTACTTGGAATTACCCTGAATATAGGGAAAGAAAAACCTGTAGTTTGTTACCTTCTCAGTTCTCTTCAATGTTCTTTCTTTGTCTGCCCAGGCACTCTAAAATGAAATGTAAAATCAGACCAAGACTGTGGAGAACTTTGTCTTTTCCCAGGACAAAAAAAAGCTCAAATTTTCCCTGGAAATCCTGACAAGGTAACATACCCGAAGTGCATCCATCAGGTCTGGCTGATCCAGGAGTTGAGGGAAAGTTGCTAAAACAGGATTACAGATTAAGTCTGAAACAGAAAACAAACATATTCAAGGCTAAGGAAGAATCAGGATGGTTTTCAGAGTATTGGCACATCCAGGTATTCAGCACATCCCCTCCTGTCAGATTATTCCAAAGGGAAGATGAGCTGTAACAGTTCTCCAGAGCAGGGAAGGTAGCAGAGCTCCCTAAAAACCGTTCTCTGGCTGCAGCCAATTCTCAGTGGCTGAGACAGTTAAACTAGGCGAGGAGACACACAAACCTCAGTGCAGGTTTATTGGGAATGCGAGCAAGCAGGAGCCCTTCTGATTTACCTGCCAGAGGTGTTTTCCCTCATTTCTGCACCTGTCATTTTATACACAGCTGCAATTGTGCTGCTTGTTTTGGATGTTATGGATAAACACACTTGGGTTCTACCTCAGCCTGGCGTGTCTGGTGTGACATTTCAGGAGAACCAGGGACTCAGTGCACAGTGAATTTTCCCAATGGGGCACATATCCCACTGCACAGGTGTCCTGGTGCTTTTTGGGTCACTCCCCCTGAGAAATCACTCCGCTCCTGTCATTATTTTAATTAATGAGACTGTGGATAAGATTCCAAGTGACAGAAAGCAGGATTTTGGCTGAAGTGTTTCCTTTATCTTGTGATTTCAAATATTGAATGTACACTTGTTTCTTCACTTTGATGCTGATGGGAAGTTTAGTAAACACAAAGCATTTACTAAATCAAAAATATTTCAGGGAAGTGAGCCAGGACTGATGACTTCTGGGAAGTAGAACAGACATTTTCAGTTGTCTATTCCTAAAGTGATGATGGATTTTGAAATAATAGAAATCTTCTTTAGTTGCACAGCTATCAGAACAACTTCTGGGATAAAACCTTTCAATGACTTCAAATGAAGTCTGAATCCAAAGGGATGCAATTTAACTCCAGGAGAGGTCATCAGCCTGATCTACTGTCCTAAATTATGAAGATCAAATCAGGTAAGTGTGGCAGTTCTCACCTATATAAATTCACATGTAGTACAGTTAAGAAATGAAACTTTTCCATATTTCAAATCGGCTTTAAAATGGAGAAGGCTATAATCGATCATTAGTTCTGTTAAATAATCAGGGCAAGACACTGAGTTCTAAAACCAGAATTCTCCAACTTCTGTCTCTCCCTAGTGTCAGTAAGTAAATAATAATTTAAAAATAAACATCAAGAGGATGACTTAGCCTGAGTGCCAGAAACTTCTCTTACCAAAGGGAGACTCTGGGGAGAATAATTTCCTGGATGAACCTGATCTTCCTTCAGTGCTCACCTGTGCTTTGCATGCTCATCCTGTCCTTCAGGAGGGCGTCTCCAAGGATTTGCCGATAAAACACCAGGAGATGGATGTAGCACATGCTCCCAACTAATGTTTCAGGGAGAAAACTATTGGGAAAATAAAGGACAGCAGTTGAGGTGTTCATTGCAAACACTGCAGATTTCTCTAGGCTATCTGGAATACTTTTTCATTTTATGGAAGCACAAGGACTCACTTCAGGATGTCTTTTGAGTGCACACTTGGTGACTTCACTTTCACCAGAAGCACAGGCTGTTTCCTGAAGCTCATAAACTGCTGGAAAACCCCAAAGCCTGCTGCAAGAATAAACACCCCAGATTCAAACAGTCAGTTTGAAACAACAGTAATAATTATATTACAAAAATGAGCATTTCAGTGGCTTGAGAACTCTTTCAAGTTTAGTTAGCCTGGCACCACCCACCTCCCCACAGCCAAGGCAAAAGCAGATAAAGAATGAAATACATGCAAAAATAGAACACACAAACCCAAACCAGGCTGTGGGGACTGTTGTGAAGGAGATGCAGCATTAATCACATCATTTTGTTTATATTATATTGAAAAGAAACCACACCTCTCCTTGATATTGATGGGTCAACCTCAATGCCTCTCTCATAGGGAGTTCCACCACTCAGGACCAGCTCATACATCCTGTCAACAAAGATAAATTTGAGGCCTGTATGATATCAGGAATTGAACTATTTTTGGAATTTAATTATACTGGGAGGTTAATTATTTTAAAAGCCATTTACAACAGTTTCTTTTCCACAGCCCAAATATTCTTCTTGTATGGAATTTAGCAATTGTTTCACTAAAATGGTTTTGAGGAATCACCAGTTCAACAATTTAAATCTTCCATATTTAAAATTTGTTAAAGAGTAATGTAACCCCAGTTCTGCCAAGAGTAAGCCACTGCTGAAGCAAGCATGAAATTTCATCTGTTATAGCATGCTTACTTAATGAAATAGTAGAACAATATTTTTAAAATGAGATTTAGAAGATATTTAGAGACTTTTAGACCAGTACAGTTGTCCTGTGGGTATTTTTTTTTGCCCTGTAACCCAGATAAATTCAGAATACATCTATGTCTACCAATATTTGGTAAAAACCAAGTCGTGAAAGTCTGAGCTACAATGAATTATTTCTGTCAATGAACAGAAAGTTCTCCCACATTTAATAAAATAAAAATATGTACACTTTATTATTCTTTCCAATGACTGGACCCACTAATCATAAATCAGCTGCAAAATATAATTCACACTCCAAGAGCAGTGAGAGATTCATTCACAACAACTCCTACCTGACTCCAGCTCTTGGGAACCAGTCTCCCAATTTTCACATGAGAAGGGGATAATGCAGCAAAGAAGAGCCAGGATCATAAAGGACTGGTCTGGATGCCCCCTGCCCCAGCAGTATAACTATGTATGTATGTATGTGTAAGTATGAAAGTTGACTTTTACTCTTAGTCTAAAATAGATGTACGTCCATCTATGTGTAAATACAGGGAGAGCAGGAGAAGGCAACAAACTCACTTGGAAGGAACAGGAATCCCACTGGAAGTGAAAAGCTTCAGAAAGGCCCAGCCACAGCTCAGCTCTCCTCTTTCACCTGCTGACTAGAAAAAAAGAGAAATGTAAATTATTCAAGCAGCTGACTCAGCATGAGTGACTGAACTGCAATTAGTAACAATAACTACATCAAAATCATTGCAGTTAGCCCCCTTTTCCACTTTCACCCTTGTGTGTTTAAAAATCAGTCTGCCTTCTCTGAGGGTAGTTTTTCTGGCTTTACCATCTATTGTCTTTCTACCTGTTGTACTTTCCAGCAGCATATCCCAGATGGACAGGCTCTATCTGTGTAAACTGGAGCTGGAAACCACTGTCCATGCTGCTGAAACAGTTAAAACTTTCGTTTTCAAACTGCACAGGACATTAGTCTGAAATAAATCACAGAGATGGAAAACTGCAGGAGTGAAGAGAGAACTGGTCCATTGTGATCCCATGACATGGATCTTTGGCACAAGGTACTTCAGTGTTGGTACAGGGACACTCATGTCCATGAGTCAGAGGGACCTTTATTCTCTAATTAGGGGTATTCTCCCATCAGAGAATCCCAGAATGGTTTGGGTTGGAAGGGCTCTGAAGGATCATCTCGTTCCAGCCCCTGCCACGGGCAAGGACACCTTCCACTGTCCCAGGTAGCTTCAAGCCCTGTCCAACCTGGCCTGGAACAATTCCAGGGATCCAGGGGCAGCCGCAGCTTCTTTGGGCAACCTGTGCCTCACAGGGAAGAATTCCTTGCCAATATCCCATCTAACCCTGCCCTCTGGCAGTGGGAAGCCATTCTCCCTTGTCCTATCACTACATGACCTTGTGAAAAGTCTCTCACCATCTTTCTTGCAGCAACTTCTAGGTAATCCTATTCTCTAATCCTGTTCTCTAATGAGGGATATTCTCCAGTCCTATTCTCAGCTGGGGACTGCTGCTTTCCTTTATAAACCTGCACTTGGAGCGACTTCCACAGAACCTCCTCACACTCACATTGCACTTGTAAGTGATGCCAAGCTCAAACAGTATCCCAATGTCTGAAGACAGGGAGTTGGACCTGACAAAACAGTCACCATCAAGCAAGCTGGGTAAGATGCCCATCACCTGATAGAGAGAGAGGGAGGGGGAAAAAAAAGAAGTTAATGTACTTATTAAAAAAAACCCCAACAACTTGATTTTTAAAGGCCATCAAACACATCCCTCACTCACACAAGATCTCAGACCCAATCCCACTGCATATAAAAATGAGGGGACAACCAATTTCAGTCAAGACCTTGCTCCCCTTGTTGTCCTTCCATGGAGCACAGGAAACTGTGCCTCCAAGGTACACTTTAGTGGTACTAAAGGAAGAAGCTGTAAACAGCCGGTGGCTGTGTCACCTACCCTTGGAGAAAAGGTCCATATTTGAGGACTTTTAGGCAGCCACGTAGCTCTCACTGTGTGAATGTTACTCAGCACCTAAAGTGGGGAAAAAAGCTAAGGCAAGTTTTTCTGGAAAGCCCTGCTGCTTTCAGAAAATGCAGGGTTATCCCAGATGGATCCAACACTGCACACAACAAAGACAACTGGAAGAAAACTGCTGGATAATCAGGGTTATGTTTTTATAAAAAGCTGCTCTGCACACACACAAAGGAACAGAGGATCAAGGGCACGTGGAGGAATCTGACTCTGACCCAGCTGCTCCCAGGCCCATCCCAGGAGACAGATCAGCCCAGGAAACACTCATCTCCAGGAACACAAAGGAGCCAGGAGGCACAATGGCAGGTGGGGGACTCGAAATTAGGGACTCAGAGAAATGGAGCTCCCACCCCAGCCCCTCCCAGGGCCACCCAGCACAGCCCTGAGCCCCAGGGGCTGGGTGTGACTGTCACCCTGAGTCAGGAGCAGCTCCCTGGCTCACCTCACACTGCTCAGGGGCATTCTGGGGCTGCACCTGATTTACCACGGGAGGAAAGCAGAGGGAGAGAAACCAAAGGCAGAAAAAGGGGAGGGATCAAGTGCTTTGTGGAGCACCAAGGGTGGGAAGCAGGGCTCAGTGTGCTTGCCTGGCCATGCCTGATGCCCATCAATGCAGTCTGGCCTGTTTTATCATTAAATACTATTTTTCTGGGTGAGTGGGCTCAAACCAGACTCATCTGAGCATAAATTAATCAGCTTGGGAGGCAAGTTGTGTGTCTCTCTCTGAGTGAGACAACAGGAGGAGCTGCCTACCAGAAGAACCAGAACCTGAAGGATCCTAGAAGCTCCAAACCTCCTCCAGTCCTTCTTTGGGAAGCAGACCCGTTCCTTACCCGGCTGCCGTCGAAGAGGCAGAGCCGGACGTGCCGGCTGAGGACCCGCACGCCGGTTCCAGGGAGAGGGATCATCTTGCAGTTGCATAAAGTGACAATCAGGGACACTCTGGTGGGTCTAGGATGGATCTGAAATACAGCAGAAGGAGGATTAAACCTACAGGGCCCTCTGCACGTGGTCTCATTTTGTCTTTATGGACTGAGGTGATTCTCCCAACCACAAACCCAGCGCAGCGGTAGCAGCAGGATTTCTTCACAAGCCTTTAAAGGATGTTTTAGTGGGACAGAGAGAAGGTCCCAGCAGAAGAAATATTCCAGAAATGGTGCAAATTAAGACATAATCATTAGTCAAAAGGAAAGAAGGCAAATTAAGTTTGTGTCCATCAGTTTAAAACTTCGCACAAGTCACCCACTGCTTCACCCCAGACAGGTAAGGAACCCACAAACTTCAGTGACCCTTAAAAGAAACACAACATGACAATTTAGGCTGATTTTTGGGGAGTAGGATGTGGTAACATTACTGCCTAAGGAGTCTGGGTTGACATGGAAATCTGCCATGTGTTTCCCAGCAATATTCACCCACCAATGTGAATTCCTGCCAGCAATTCCCATCCAGAGATCCTGACACTTCCCAAACCCAAAGGCAGCAGAGCCCCTTTAGCAGCAATACTCACAGTATTTCTCTCAGAGTTCCACACCAAGTCTTTGAAAGCCAGCTGGGATGGAGTAAGCTCAGGCTGCAAATAGTAACTTGCTCGAAACTCTTCACCTACAACAAGAGTAAATTTAAAAACTCTTCATTTTTAAAATGATCTTTATTGCCCCAAAATGGACAATACCCAAAATTCACGTCCAGTTGAATATTCAACTAAACAAAACTATGGAATTATCTCCCATGAGCACTGTTTACTATTTCTAAGTGTTCTGAAGTATTTCATCCCAAAAGCGCAAGAATTTAATTTTAAAGAGAGATTAAACAGCTTTAAACAGAAAGACTAACAAAATATGAGATATCTTAATATATTTGGTGAAGAGACTCCAAAAGACCTTTGAGAAAAAGGGAAGATTAAAATTTTTTTTTAAATTTTTTTTTAAATTTTCCTGCAAAGTCAACAGAAATGAATTTCCAAAGAGGAAGCTCTTTAAAAGCATAAGGAAATTTGTCAGGATTTCACACTGATAAATTAAAACTTAAGGGAAAAAAATTCTTTTATACATTATTTGATGGGTCAGATATAGCCAGTTAGCCAACTAAAATTAAGCAATACCGGTTGAGGTCCAGCAGGCTGGTGACCAGGGTGAGAAAGCCATCACAGACACCTAAGAATCCGGCCAGGAGAAATCCTTACCTTCCTCCAAGAGCTGGAAAAGCATGGATGGGCGGAATCCTGCAGGAACCGCCCCTATGGTGGTCAGTACCTCCACGGTGTCATTCTAGTAAAAACAAAGAAAAAAGGATATTACTGTTCCTGCTATTTAACAGCAAATTTCATCCTAATTTACAGCTCTGTTTAGAACCAGAAACTTGGGATATCAGTCACCTCCTCTGAAGCATTTCTGTGGCATTTCTTGCTACCGAAAAAGAACCCAAAACACAGATGTTAATTGAGAACAATGGTCTGTGGTATAAGACACAGTGTTTGGGAAAAGGCACAGCTTGTCTACAAAATAACAAAGATTATGGCAGGTGAAGCTGCACTGTAAGAGAGGCACCTACCTCTGTGATGGCTCGGACAGCACTCCAGTGGGAATCTGTTCTGGAAGAAAAATACAGGGATTTATAGTAAATCCTCAAGCAAGCAAAAATTTAACCACTAAATATTGGTCTGTTCTCAAATAGCAGCAGCTTCATAACCGTATCTGAGACACTCCATTTACCTTTTTTTAATTTCAGTTCCATCTGCTGTTTCATCCACCACTTCTATGTGTTCTTCTGACTCCTCCTGGCTTTCTTCCTCTTCCTTAGGAACCTGGAATTCATATTTAAAATGGCAAAGAGCTTGATTTTTTTCCCAGTTCTGTTCTTAAAAATGCCTTCTCCAACCACAGCTCATGTTAATACAAGTTTAGAATAAATTAAGTAAGTTTAGAAAAGGAGATTTTCTCTCTGTGATGCAGAAAATTATCCCACATTTACATGGACTCCCATTTCAGATAAATTATTAAAACCACAAATTAATCCACAGCAGCTTGGAGTCTTCAGAGTTGACCTTTAGTGACAAAGATTCTGACTTTTATATTCAAGAAACTTCTCTGCCGCAACTTCACAAGGCACAGAAATGCTTGTTTCGATGGATATCTCCATCCCCATGGATACAAACACGGAGTTATTTCCAAATAACTGGCATTATTTCCAAACAACACGCTGCGTTGTGATGCATTTTATCCAGGTATATGAACATTAATCTATATAGAAGAGGAGCGGTGAGATTAGGACAGAGGTTGCAGCACACCAACCGCAAGGTAGGTCCTGGGAACGAGGCCTCTCTCCCCCTTGGAATTTTCAGCTACCCACCAGCCATCCGCCTTCTTGTCGTGTATGTGCAGGACTTCACCTTTCTTTGGCATTAGAGGGAGAGACAGAGACAAAAAGAACAACCAAATATTTAAATGAAAAAGTACCTAACTGCAATTTCTCCCCAAATCCCACAACTGGCTGAATCCCAAAAGCATAGGATTTCATTATAGTTGCTGCTTAATTCAGAGTGATCTGCAGTAAAAACACTTTACAGAGAGATATTTACCACAAATGTGAGATCGCCTTCCTGCTGGGCATCAAAGTTTCCAACAGCAACACATTCTCTAACATTTGGATCATCCAACAACTTCTCCTCATCTTCTTCAGTGTCTTCCTCCTCATCTTCTTCATCTTCAGTCTCCTCCTCTTCTTCATTTCCAACTTCTGCATGAGGACCTTTCTGGTGTTCCTCATGCCTACCCAAAACAAATCAAATTTTTCTTAGTATCATTTCCACCAAACTTTTTAAAATGCTGTCAAGCCTCTGCAAGGACATTATTCAGAAACAGCCTCTTCATTCCTATGTTTTACTCTCCGTCCTGAAGAAACTCCTCCAAACCTTATATTCCAGCCATTATCCAGCACCCTGAGAAAATCCCAGCAAGTCATAAATGACTTCTCTCCTGAGCACTTCTTTTTTTATCCTTCTGTTATTTTTCAGCTAATAAAGTGGGTGAGATAATGATTTTTCAAGGTCCATTCCAGCCATCCTTTAAAAAAACAGGCTGCATTTGTGTGCTTAAGATACTCACCCTGCATAATTTTTTGTCACGTTAGCCTGATCCAATACAAGAAGGAGTTTCTGCAGCTTCTGGGAGAGTTTTAGCAACAGCTTTTCTTCCTCTTCCTTCCTCTGGCTGTAATTCCCCACTGGTGCTGGCTCGTCAGCCTGACAGAGAACCCAACAAATGCCCCAACGAATCACAGTTCCGCAATAAACTGCTCAAAGAATCAAAGTTCCTCTATAAATTAAGTTTCCCAGACATGCATTACAAGCTTTCCCCTTCCTGGGCTGCTGTCACTCCCTCTTTAGAGACAATTTTCTTACCCTTTCACTCTGCCAAGGTGAAATTCTCTGTTAAGTTTTCACGTGGGACTTGGACAAAATAAAGCATTAAAGTGAGTTTTTAAATTATATGAATGGATATAAAAAAATATAAATTAGAGAGATGACAAGCAGGGACTGTGCAGTGCTGGGCATTGCTCTTGTCCTGAGGCATCTAAAATGGAACACTGATTTTCTTTAAACACTTTCCATGGTGTATTTTGGAGAAAACCACAAACTAATCTCCATACTTACTTTTTTCAAAGCATGGAGAGCGATTGTATTCTCCTCCACCAATTCCTTCAGCTGTGTACATCTGCATTGAAAGCAAGACAGGCAGATGGTATTCTTTTAAAATTCTGACCCAGACCACACCTGCTGACTGAAAGGTATCATTTTAGGGGCTGTGTGTCCCTGCAGGTTGAGAATTCCAAGCCCAAACAGCAGCATTTGTCAGAATCCCAGAATAGCTGGGATTGGAAGGGACCTCTGGGGCTCATCCAGTCCAACCCGACTGCCCAGGCAGGATCACCCAGAGCAGGCGACACGGGAATGCATCCAGGTGGGTTTGGAATGTCTCCAGAGAGAGAGACTCCATGCCCTCCCTGGGCAACTCTTCCATTTCTCTGCCACCCTCATTCTCCCTCATTTGAGGTGGAACTTGTTGTGTTTTAGATTGGCACCATCCCCTTGGCACCTGCCTTGGAGATATTCATATGGATTGTTGAGATCCCCTCTCAGTCTTCCATTTTCCAGACTTTCCTCAGCCCCAGAAGGCTGGGACAGAGGCAGCCTGGAAAACAGGAGAGAGAAGAGGGTGGGAAAGAACCAGCCCGGAAAACAGGAGAGAGAAGAGGGTGGGAAAGAACCAGCCCGGAAAACAGGAGAGAGAAGAGGGTGGGAAAGAACCAGCCCGGAAAACAGGAGAGAGAAGAGGGTGGGAAAGAACCAGCCTGGGAAATAGGAGAGAGAAGGGGCTGGGAAAGAACCAGCCTGGAAAACATGAGAGAGAAGGAGCAGGGAGAGAGGCGTACAATAAGGAGAAGAGAGGAAAGGCATAAAGGGAAGGAACACTACTGAGGGTACGAGAAGGGAGGGTGAGGGCAGGGCCCGGGAGGTGGGAGCGAGGGATGGGGTTCGGGATGGCGTTCGGGATGGGGCTCGGGATGGGGCTCGAGATCCCCCTCACCTCAGCCAAAGGGCCTCCCGCTGCCCGGGGGCCGCGGCCGCGCTCTCCGCCTGCAGAGCCTCCACCTGCAACAGGGGACGGGGGCGGTCAGGGGACGGCGGGGTCGAGACACCCGGTATGGCACCGGTATCGGCCCTGGTACCTCCCCGGCGTGGTGCCGGTACAAGCCCGGTGCCGGCCCCGGTGCAGTCCCGGTACCTGCGCCCGCAGCTCCCGGCTCCGGCGCTGCACCCGCTGCAGCGGCCCCCGCGCCCGCCGCTCCGACATCGTCACCGGGCAACGGGACAAGCCCGGCGCAACCGGATGACGGACCCGGGGCGGAGCCGGCAGCGCCCCGTACCCCACACCCGGCCCCGGGAGCCCAGAGCTCTGAGACCTCCTTCGCACCACACAGCCCCGGCAGCACTCATCTGGGGACAAACGATTTGGCGTTCTGTGATCCCAGTCATAGAATCACTGAATAGGGGGGGCTGGAAAGCACCTCTGGAGACCATCCAGTCTGATGGCAGGATCGTTAAGTTTGGGAAAGAGCTCCAAGATCAAGCCTTAAGGGGGTCTGGGCAGTGCTTTTTCTCCCCCATAGCTTTTAGAACTCTACAATACCTTTGAAAACCAGCAGCCTGCAGTGAATCCCCCAGCACCCCTTCTCCTGGAATTCCCTAGCAAGGGGAAGAAGGAATTTGCTACAGCTACCTTCACAATTACTTATCCAAAGTGCCAGAAGGAGTTTGAATGCCCTCATTTCACTTGTTCATTCCCCCAGCCAACGCATGAGCTCTTTCACCACTTAATTGTCCCCACACACACCCATAATGGGACTAGGTACATGTGCCCATAAGGCATGTTTCCACATTTATTCCAGAAATAAACACCTAGGAACACCATGCAATGACTTTTGCTAGTTTATTGTGTCGGCAGCGCTTCCTGGCAAGGGCAGAGTGGCAGGCCTAGAGCTGGACAAGTGCAGACAACCCTCTGAAATATGGAAATCACAGAACCAGGGAATCGCTGAGGTTAGAAAAGACCTCCGAGATCATCGAGTGCAACCCGTGACCAATCCCCACCTTGTCACCCAGCCCAGAGCACTGAGTGCCACGTCCAGTTGTTCCTTGGACATCTCCAGGGACAGGCACTCCAAACCTCCCCGAGCAGTCCATTCCAGGTTTGGGATCGTTGCTTGCATATCCTCAGTTCTTTGTTAGGTTAGTCTGACACAGTTTGGGATCTTGCTTTGTAAAGGGCAGAAGAGAAGTCCTGCTATTCCATAGATGCTGTCCTCTCCGGCAGCACTGCTCTTCCACGGATGCTGTCCAGCCGCCAGCGCAGCTATTCCAGGGATGCTCTCCTCTCTGCCAGCAGAAAAGCCTTCCAGGCTCACCGAGTCCAGGCTGTACTGCTGTTCCACGGATGCTGTCCAGCCGGCAGCGCAGCTATTCCAGGGATGCTCTCCTCTCTGCCAGCACTGCTATTCCAGGGATGCTGTCCTCTCCGGCAGCACTGCTGTTCCACGGATGCTGTCCAGCCGGCAGCGCAGCTATCCCAGGGATGCTGTCCTTCCCCAGCAGCGCTTCACCCGCCTCCAGCGGCTCAGGCAGCGCCCACCGAGGCCGCCGGAGGAGCCACCCGGAGCCCGCTGCCAGGGCCAGGGGCAGGGCCAGGGGCAGCCCGGCTGCGGCTGCCGGCGCTCAGGCCGCTTCCAGCTTCTCCTGCGCGGCGGCGAGGCGGCGCTGGAGGTATCGCTGCCGCCAGCGCAGGAAGCGGCGGCGCGCCCGGCCCGCCTGCCAGCCCACCACCACGCCGGCGGCGAAGGCGGCCAGCAGCGCCCAGCGCACGACC